>BMAU01021267.1:0-234807 GCA_019973935.1 Trichonephila clavipes
AAGTTTTAGCATTAAGCTTTCGATTGTATAGAAAAACATTCTTATAACTCTCACCTCTTGGTTTAAAAAGGACAGGGACTTCTGAATAAATGGTTTTTAAAATGGTCTAATTTAAAGTCTATATATCTGATAGTTCAAAAACAGAAAATTTTTAATCAACAAGCCCTTTTCAGAGTTGATTTCCGTAAGACCCGTTCTTAGAGGATTTCAACTAAAAAAAAAGAAACATGCTTACCAAATTTCATTTTTGTATATTGTAGATCTAGTTGTTAGAAAACGGGAATTTTTTTCATCAATACACCCCCTTAACTCTCCCCTCCATAGGAGTCCCCCTTGTATGTTGAGTTTCTCAAAGCCCTGTGACGAATCTTTACGGCACTTTTTCACTAATACTCTTAGGCGTATTTGGGGATTGTAAATTCGCGTATATTTTCATCAACTCTGGAAGAAGAAAATGGGAAGAAGAAAAGTATTTAAGGAGAGCGTAGTAAGTTAGCATTGAGAAGGCGATTGAGCCAAGAGCCGTAGTGACGAAGTTAAGAAGATTCAAGTGGATTGCGAGATTAGAGTATTGCTGAAGATTGAATCTACCTGGAGAGAACGACATTATAGCCAGGTGATATTTAAAACTTAGTATATCTGACCACAAGAGTTAATATATAATAAAGTTAGTTAAATTTTAGCGAATGTTAATAATTCAAGTTGCGTGTATTTCTCGGACCTCCTATTCCAGTAAACCCGCGTTCGATATTGAGCTTAGTACTTGATTAATTTCATATTTTGTAATTTAATTTAATAGTAAAAGTAAATCTATTTGACGTAGACATGGTGTTTAGTATTTGTAATTAGAAGGTTTCTAATTGAATCTATTGAATAAATATAATTTATTATACAAATGGCGCCTGGTCATTCTTTGCTTCAAGTTAATCTTAGTGTCCAGGGTGGGACTCAGGGGGGTTCTCACAGCCCTTTCTCGGAAGAATTCTATTCCACAAAAAGAAGAAGGCCTACCAAATTTCTAGTCCATTCGCCTAATAGTTCAAAAACGGGAATATTTATCTATAATGCCTCTTAAGTTCTCGCAACGCCCCTTGGGGTTTGATTTTCGCAAAATCCGTTCTAAGAAGACCTCTAAATCATGAAAGAAACATGCCTACCAAATTTTTAGTCTGTAGGTCTAATAGTTCAAAAACGGGAATATTCATCTATAATGTTCCTCAAACCCCGCAACTCGAATTAGAGGTCAATTTTCGCAAAACATTCCTTTTAACGAACCTCTACTCCATGAAAGGAACATGGCTGCCAAGTCTGTAGGTCTAATAGTTCAAAAGCGAAAATATTGATCTATAACACACTTTAAGCTCTTGCAACATCTCTTGGGAGTCGATTTTCGCAAAAGCCGTTCTTAGACGATGGCCTACCAAATTACCAATTCTGTAGGTTTGATAGCTCTAGAGATATCCTGATAAGTGAGTGAGTGAGTCGCTTTTCTCCTTTATATTTATATATTAGTTGTTTAATCAAAATAGTTATTTTCAAGTCTCAAATTTTTTTATTTTTCAATTCCTACTATTAGGTCACACTCTCTATATATTTATTTATTTACAGATTTATTTATCTTGGTGGAATTTCCAATCACGCGCTTTAATAAAATACATTTTAAAGTGCTCAATTGAGCTGAAATGGATGATGACAATACAGTAATTAATTTGTAATTGATAAAAACTAATTGATTAAAACTAATTACTCAAAGAATTACAAATACAGCCACGTTGGCATCACTTTTGATAACTTAGCGACCCTTTTGGCGACTAGAGTCAAAACTTGAAAAGGTTTTTTTTCTCAAGTTTTAAAGCATTCTGTTGCATTGAAATTATATACTATACACGATTGTTTTGGATGACAATACGATACTTTAATGATAATTATTAGAAATTAATTACCACTCAATGTTGTGATTCTGTTATATGTATATAAATATTTATATTAATTGTAACTATTTAATAAAATGTAGCTAAAATAAAATTTTTCTTTGTTGATCTAAGTAGGAAATGATTTTAAAATTTTTTGCTTTCAACAGGTACCATTGATGGTCACAAATTTTACTTTAAATCTGCCGGGACATCGGGCCCCAATATATTGCCTGGTGACGTCACATTCACGGCTGAGATGCAGTCTCACCCTGATTTTCAATTAGAAGGACATAATTTTGTAGTAAAAAAGACGCTTTACTTAGGACATGCTCTGACTGGTTGTACTATTCATGTAACTACTTTGATAAGAAAACTGTGCATATTCCAATTTCAGAAGTCATCAAACCCAAACACAGGTACATTGATTATATATCTCTGTGCTTAAGATAACCGACTACGTTCGGAACCGTCATTTTGAAAAAGCGTATAAAGGAATAATATTTATGATATTTAGTGTCACTTAGATTAGATAATGTATATAAAATAGTTTTAAGAATAGTATTACAATAAAAAATTATTTAAGTACAATATTTTGACAAAAAATGAACATAGAATGACCAGTCTTCAAAATATTCTCCTTTTGTGAAGAATGCTTCTATTATATTAATATTTTGCCTGTATATAGCTCAGATTCTCTGTACAGAGGATGAACTAGAATTTATGAAATATGCAACTTAGAAGTGGGTTTATCCACATTTTATTACAACAGAGGGGAGAAATTTTAAGAAAAAAAAAACGCCGATAATTATTTCAATTGGTTGTAACTCTGAAAATAATGTGAATTTTTCAAAAATTATGTGACGAATTTGTACGGAACCTTTTCACTAATCTTCTTAGGCGTCTTTTTGGGGAATATAAATTCGCTTTTATTTTCAATCAACTCCAAAAAGATGTACGGGATATTTAAATTAGATAAGGTATTTAAGTCGAGCGCTGCGAGATAGCAAGAGAGATGACGGAATGCTATTGAGCCAGTAACTTTAAACGCATTACTAGAAGATTCAAGGAGATTAGATTCGTGAAGACGTCGGGCTGCGAGACGTACCAGAAAGCTGATATAAGCCAGCGGTAAATATAATTTACGTACGCTTAAAATAAGCGTCAGTTTAAGCGACTTAGTTAAAGTTAATGAAAGTTAAGAATTCGAATACGTGTATTTCTCGGATCTCCTATTTCGGTAAACCTTACTTGAGCTTGAGCTTGATTTTTAATTAATTGCATTCTTAGTAATTTAATTTAATATAAAGGCAAATCCCTTTAAGTGACATAATAATATATTATTATATGTTATCGGAGATTTTTTTGAGAAAATTATAATAATAAATAATAATTATTATTATTCAAAATGGCTCTTAGTGGTTCTTTGCCTCAAATTAATCTTTTTGTTCAAGGTGTGACCCAGGGGGGTCATCACAATTATAGTTGAGCCTCTGTACAGAGGTCGGAGCTATATACAGGCAAAATATTATTATAATAGAAGCCTTTTTTACAAAAGAGAACATTTTGAAAAAATGTTATTCTAAGTTAATTTTTAGCCAAAATATTGTATTTAAATAATTTTTTTTGTCAAAATATCCTTAAAACAATTTTATGCATCTATTCTAATCTAAGTGACGCTAAATATCATAAAAATTATCCATTTATGCGTTTTTTTAAAATCATGGTTCTGAACGCAGTCGGATACCTTAAGCAAGTAAATATCTTGTAAAAAAACTCATAAAATGTTCATTATTAAGAATACGCTGTACCTTTTTCTTAAAATTTTTTTTGGAGACAGTATATATATATATATATATAACAGCAAAAATAATTTATGTTTTATATTCAGATTATATTATCGAGTTGATTTTAAAAGTAAAAAGTCAGTTTGACCCCAGTCACATTGTTTCAAAATTTACAAACTTTTATAATATGCTCAGTCTTTAAAATTTGTTAGTCATTTTAAGTGATTTATATTTCTTTGATTACTGCAACGAAAAGTCAGTATGGATTTGAAAATCTGTTCCCTTGTTGAGTTTTAATAATTGTTTTTCTGGCTAAACCTGGAAAAAACCACAAAATTTTTTAAAATATTAAATTTAGCATTCTTTAAAAAATTAACCAGAGATCTCTCACCTAAATCTATACTAACTTTTATAAAATCTATACTAACTTTTTTATCTCGAAAATACGTTTAGGAATATATACAAAAAATTTCAAGACTCTATCTTGAACAGAAAAAATGCCTTAGGGACTAGAAAACATTTATATATTCAAAAGTAAAAGTCTGAGAAAAACTTATTTAAAGCTTGTAAAGGCATAAAAAAACTTATAATGCCAGTAAAGCTTTAATTTTTTAATATGTTATTTTCCAACTTACGTTTTGCGTTAAAGCACTACTTTAATTAAATATGACAGAAAACATTTTTTTTTAATTCAAAATATATTTGTGCATAATATTGATAGCATTTGTTACAACGACAAGTTTTATTCAGCTTAATCTTAACACAATATTTTCACAGAAGTTTTTATACACAAAGCATTTATGTACAAACTAATAATTATACTGACTTCAGCTATAAATCGCCAGGTTTGTACATAAAATTAAACTTTTTTTAGTTTTAAATTGGGGCAATTTAGCAAGTTTCAGTTTTTGTTACGCAATTTTAAATACTAAAATATAGTACTACAATCTGTTTACTATAGTGTGGTTTGGTACAACATGGAAATATTAGGTTTTTTTCTACAATACTTGAATTCAGAATTCGGAAGCCTAATTGTAGTACCAGCTGAAGGCCGATTTTTACACACATTATTTTCATTAGTATTCCATCTCTTCGAAATATTGTTTCTCATATCAACCTGAGAACACTTTGGCTATGGTATTTTCTCAACAAGAAACAAGGATAAAGCTTCTAAGTTGTATAAACTGTTTTTTTAAAACAAAAATTGTGACCTTGAAATCAATTTTAATTAAGTAACTATGATAACTCAACAATTTCAAAGCATGCTCAAGCAGAGATGATTTTAGTTATGAAAATTAAAATTAATAACCATTTCACACTGAAAGAATTTGTTGTACTCAAAAACATTTTTAATTAATTCAATTTAAGAATGAAAAAATGCTTTAAAATGAAACCGAAACCAAAAAAAATCTATAAGCTCAAAAAACTTTTAATACCTAAAAAATAATTATCAGTTCTGAAATTTGGTGGAAAGCTTCCCATTGATATGGGCCTCAAAAATACAAAAAAAAAAAAAAAAAAAAATTTGGTATTTTTGAAATTTGTAGGGTAGTGTGTAGCTTTGTGATACCCCGCGCCTCTGGGGTATCATCTCTTCATCCACGCGACCTAGATTTGTAGGGATAAAAGATTGACCACTCGAACCTTCCATAATAAAGCTAGTTTATTATTACCTCAATATGTATTAAGCAATGCAACACAAGTCTTTGAGGAAAACGATCATGAGTGATATGACGTAATTAACAATTCTTAGCAAATAGCGCATTAAATCCTACTCACTATTAACCTTCGAATCTTTATCAGTGTAGCCGATTCCTTAACTAACTAGAGTCTGCTCTATAATTAAAGTTTAATACTCTATCACTTACCGATATTCCTGGGCGATCAGCAACCAAGAATTATATCTTGTCTTCTATTCCTTCAATCTTCTTTATATATTATAATCCGACTTGATCAAGCTTCTATGCAACTATCTGGCTTCTAACTGATTTCTATATGGCTCCTATAATACTCTCCGGCCTCCAGCCGACCTTTCTCTAAGACATTTTTCGTGAATGCAAAAACTCCTATATATAAAGGTTTTTTTTTTAGAGGTATAGAACTTTAAATTGCAATAAAACAACGATGTATTATTCGATTGACATGAATTTTTTTTATTCGACAGATAATCTTGTGGCATTACATTTTAAATATGATTTCTGGCATAGGACTGCCACGGCTGGCTCGGATGTAGTCCAATCTGGACGTCCAATTTTCGATGACTTTTTCCAACATTTGTGGCCGTATATCGGCAATAACACGGCGAATGTTGTCTTCCAAATGGTCAAGCGTTTGTGGCTTATCCGCATAGGCCAATGACTTTACATAGCCCCACAGAAAATAGTCTAGCGGTGTTAAATCACAAGATCTTGGAGGCCAATTCACAGGTCGAAAACGTGAAATTAGGCGGTCACCAAACGTGTCTTTCAATAAATCGATCGTAGCACGAGCTGTGTGACATGTTGCGCCGTCTTGTTGGAACCACAGCTCCTGGACATCATGATTGTTCAATTCAGGAATGAAAAAGTTAGTAATCCTGGCTCTATACCGATCACCATTGACTGTAACGTTGTGGCCTTCATCATTTTTGAAGAAGTACGGACCAATGATTCCACCAGCCCATAAAACGCACCAAACAGTCAGTTTTTCTGGATGTAACGGTGTTTCGACATACACTTGTGGATTAGCTTCCCTCCAAATGCGGCAGTTTTGTTTGTTGACGTAGCCATTCAACCAGAAGTGCGCTTCATCGCTAAACAAAATTCGCTTATGAAAATCGGGAACAACGGCAATCTTGTTTTGGGCCCATTCGACGAATCTACGCCTTGCTTGATGATCGTTTTGATGAATTGCCAAACCAAACTGAGAATAAATCACTTGACAGCTGTTAAATCGGTCGCCATCTTGGAAAGTAATGCCAACTTAAACTTCTATACCTGGAAAAAAACACTCTGTACTATTTGAAATATCTCAATTGTAGAGGGCAATAGTATTGAAATGAATCTCGAATTTTAACTAATAGTAATAAAGGTTCACTTAAGTCTCAAACCTTGGCTTTAAGATAATAGCCATGGAAGTTCAAATTCCGGACACCAGCTGCACTTAAATGACTATGTAGTTTCGCGAGTTTCAATCTAACACGCAGATGCTAACAAAAACAATGCATAATCTCGAATTTATTATTACACCTAACACACAATCGCAACTCGTTTTTTAATTGTTACAATCTCATCATTCTTTCCTTTCTTAGGAACATGTATTGTATGTACCCTGCCACCGCCATCAAGGGATTTTTTTGGCGACCAGTAATTTTTCACCAAATACCGTTTTACGGCCACCACGTTAGGTCTAATATTTAACTCATAAGGATGATCTGAAAATGTAAATTTAAGTCCACACAGAAAGTTACTACAATAGAATAATAAGCACCCTTTTTGGAGCCATATTAGGGGAGAGGCTGGCACTAGAGTCACTGTAATATAATTTAATTAAAAAATTGAATTTCTTAAAATTTTTATGACAGCAAATGCAGCTTAAATTGAAAAGAGGAGTCAGAGCCTCATCGAGCAGATGCGACATAACTTATTCACTAGAGAAAAGGAAATATTATTACGTGATTGATTTATATTATTGAAATTATACCGAGTGAATTTGATTGTTCTCTCAGAATAGGAAAGTACGGTGAAATTTCTTCCTACATTTAAAATTTAAATTAATATATCAGCTAAGTTTTTTCCAACTCATATATATCAATGTTTTCTAGAAAAAAAATTATACATTAGTATAAAGACTGATTCATCTCAGCTGTTGAATGGAAATTTTCTGAGTCTACAAGTGATCCATTTACACACAGTCCAATTACATTAATGTGATCACCATGTACTTTCGACGTCGACGTTAAATAACCAATAACAGAAGGAGGAGCAGCACAGGGCAGTTGAGACTATGTGAATTGTATAGGAGGGCTTCCGAAAACATTCAAACCGATGACGTAATGCAGAAACGGAGCGATTTATGCGACTTCCAAAGGGGAATGATCATTGGCTTTCGGGCCAAGGGTGGAAGCATTTCCGAAACGGCTATGTTTGTGAGCTGTTCGCGTGTACCGTGGTAGAAGTATACCATGCATGGCTAAATGGGACTGTCCAAAATCAGCGACGTTGTGCCCCACGGGCTATAGATAAAGAGGTGAACGACGGCTGTAGAGATGCGTTCGGGCAAATAGACGTGTTACCGTTGAGCAGCTGACCACCCAGATGAACCAAGGGGCTACCAACCGTGTCTCCCAAACTACTGTTCAGCGAACGTTGCTGCGTCTGGACCTCCAAAGCAGACGCCTGGTTCTTGCACCTATGCTGACTGCTGTTCATCAGCAACGAAGGCTGGAATTTGCATGCCAGTACTACAACTGGACATCCACTGAGTAGCGACAGGCAGCGTTTTCCATGAATCATGTTTTATGCTCCTTCGGACAGATGGACGTTGGCGTATACGGTGTGAAACCTCTGAAAGCAAACACCCTGCTGCCATTGCCAGGATGGTCCAGGCTGGAGGCAGAAGCATTGGGTCTGGGGAGCGTTTGCACTGACATTCTTTGGATTTTCTCATCATTGTGGAAGGCCCGACGGATCAATACAAGTACGCATCTGTTCTTGAGGGCCATGCCCACTCCTATATGCGCATTGTTTTTCCTCAGAGGATGATGGCATCTATCAGCAGGACAATGTGAACAGTCGTACAGCTGCTAGTGGACGTGTGTGGTTCAAAGAGCTCTAAGATGAGTTTACCATTCTTCCCTGACCAGTAAATTCACCTGACTTAAACCCAATTGAGAATATGTGGGACCATCTCGATCGGGATGTTTGCGCCATGGATTCTCACCCGCGTAATCTAGCCCAGCACTAGAGTCGGCATGGCTCAACGTCCCAGGAACCTAATTGACTCTCTGCCTGCACGACTCGCAGCTCTACGAAAGGTGGTTATTCTGGCTTTTGACAGGTGGTCACATTAATGTGATTGGGCTGTGTATTTCCAAGGTTGTGTAGATTGCTAATGTAAGTGAAATTTTGCTTCTAAAGTATTATATATTTATATAATTTTAAACAATTATGACGCATGTAAACTTTTAAATATTATTTATTTTAGAATTTATCTGAAAGGTGAAGGAATGCCAATAATTGGATTTGCAAGCAAAGGGGATTTAGTAGTGGAATTCGACGTCAGTTTTCCTGAAACTCTTAGTTTTGGACAAAAAGCGCTTATAAAACAAGCTTTATTGAAGACCTCCTCTAAATGAAGAAATGGTTGAGGTATAGTGATTAGGACCTTGTAATGAAAGAATCAAAAAGCATTAGATAATGAACTTTTGTGAATTGATAAAACAATAACTTTCAAAACTTGGAAATGAAATAAAGACGGACACAAATATATTTACAGTAAAATTCGGCGTATAACTCTCATTTTTAACACAAAAAAGTGTCGAAATTTATGCGTGTGAGTTGTGTGCCGGGCCTTTTAGCTTTATTACTATTATTATTTAATATTAGCTTTTTTTTTTTTTTAAAAAAAAAAAAGCAAAAATAGAAATTATTTCTACATAAATAGAAATACTGTTCATTTAAAAGAAATGACAAACCTTATGTGTGAGTTGCAGTTCTTTAAGTATATTATTTTTTCAAAAGCCTGGGATAATACCTCGAATAAATGACTTCAAAACATAACAGCATTGCATACGTACATTTTAGGTTTTTTCGTTATAAAGGGATACGTGTTAAACGGCGAATATACATAAAAATTAAAAAAATGCAGCTTGAAAGTATAGGTGCGTGTTATATATAAACACCGGGCTTTGCGGTATGCATTATTAAGTGGCGAACTTCCCCGCATTTCTACATGTATATTTTAATGCTTTTGTGAAGTTTTTTTCTGAACTTCTACGAAGTTTTTTTCAATAAATATTTGAAATTCCCTCAGCAAAATACTAGTTGAAATGTTATTCATAGGAAGAAAAATTACAAATGTGTTTGTTTTAAGTACATGAATAATTTTAAAACAATCTCAACATTGTCAGTTATTTTAATTAGTAAATCAGTAGCAAAGAATATTCCCAGTGATAGGGAGTATTATCAAGTTTAATAGTACTATCAAGTTAAGAAATCGTTTTAATTTTCCGATGACTACAAAGAATATGCATTTTTAATTTATGGAAAAATATAACCAAATATTACTATTTTTAATTTTAGCTCAATGTAATTTTTTTGCATTCTAAGCAAAATACCTCTGGTTCGAGTTTTTTTGTATTTCACTAAAGATGTAAAGAACATTCTTTATATTTCTCTAAAGATGTAATAAGAAGTTCTTTATCTTTCTTCAAAGATGTTATAGAAGTTTTTTTTTCTGTTTCACGAATGATGTAATAAGACATTCTTCGTATTTCTCTGGTGATGTTATAGGAAAAGGGTGGCGAACCCTCCCCTTTATGGATTAACGTGCCATTTTTTCGAAAGAAGTGTTTAATGCGGTATAGACCAGAAGTCAAATAATTTTGACATGTAATTATTGGAAAAATCATAAAAACTAAGTACTAACAACACAAAAACTCTATTGACTACAAAAAAACAACCTTTTTGCACTGTATAGCTATAAATGTTTCAATTATACATGTAATTCAAATTAAAGTAACATTAGTGTGACTTCTGTTGTCGCAGATTGGATGACAAATAATTAATATTAGGATTACAAGATGTTGCTTTTTGTAGAATACATGCTAAATCGGAGTCATCTGCCAAAAGGTTTCTAAGCAATTAATTATTTTTGCTGTGGTTCACTTTTTTTGTCAAGAGGGTTTGTAATTTGTTTCAAAATACTGTTTTTACAGACGTTCTCAATTCCACTATTCCGGAACATAAAACACACACCGCTGTTTCGCTTTGACTAATAATGTCATGTTTCTCGGTCCACCAAATTTGAAATTCTCTGTTACACTTACTATCTTGCCCTTTTTGTTCTTTTGCTGAACTAGCCATGTTTAAATAACAGTTAATAATCGTAAACATAACACAGATAAACTTTAAAATACAGTTATGTCAATGAAATTGACTATGTCATTCGTAGACAGACTTTGCATCATAAGCAATTGTAGTCTACGACGCAACTAAGGCAAGACTATAACAAACAAGTATTGCTCCCCTCCGCCCCGCGACCAATCACTCGCGTTTATTCGTAATACTTCAGAATGAACTTTGAAATAATATGCGAACCATTTTGATCACTGGCGTACCAAAAATATTGTGTTGCGCGAAATCAATGGCACGCGTGCCACTGTTTCGTCATCCCTGTTTAGAAGTCCTTTGTACAGGGTGTTTTTTTTAGAGGATCTAGAACTTTAAATTGCAATAAAAGAACGATGTATTATTCGATTGACATGAATTTTTTTTATTCGAAAGATAATCTTGTGGCATTACATTTTAAATATGATATCTGGCATAGAACTGCCACGGCTGGCTCGGATGTAGTCCAATCTGGACGTCCAATTTTCGATAACTTTTTCCAACATTTGTGGCCGTATATCGGCAATAACACGGCGAATGTTGTCTTCCAAATGGTCAAGCGTTTGTGGCTTATCCGCATAGACCAATGACTTTACATAGCCCCACAGAAAATAGTCTAGTGGTGATAAATCACAAGATCTTGGAGGCCAATTCACAGGTCCAAAACGTGAAATTAGGCGGTCACCAAACGTGTCTTTCAATAAATCGATTGGGGCACGAGCTGTGTGACATGTTGCGCTGTCTTGTTGGAACCACAGCTCCTGGACATCATGATTGTTCAATTCAGGAATGAAAAAGTTAGTAATCATGGCTCTATACCGATCACCATTGACTGTAACGTTGTGGCCTTCATCGTTTTTGAAGAAGTACGGACCAATGATTCCACCAGCCCATAAAGCTCACCAAACAGTCAGTTTTTCTGGATGTAACGGTGTTTCGACATACACTTGTGGATTAGCTTCCCTCCAAATGCGGCAGTTTTGTTTGTTGACGTAGCCATTCAACCAGAAGTGCGCTTCATCGCTAAACAAAATTCGCTTATGAAAATCGGGAACAACGGCAATCTTGTTTTGGGCCCATTCGACGAATCTACGCCTTGCTTGATGATCGTTTTGATGAATTGCCAAGCCTAACTGAGAATAAATCACTTGACAGCTGTTAAATCGGTCGCCATCTTGGAAAGTAATCCCAACTTAAACTTCTATACCTGAAAAAAAAACACTCTTTATTTCACTAGAGAGTAATATAGGATCTTCGTTATATTTCATTTAAGTTGAATAGGACGTTCTTTGTATTTTGTAGAGGTGTAATAGGACATTCATTGTATTTAATTAAAGATGTCATAGTATGTTCTTTGTATTTAATTAAGGATATAATAGAACGTGTTCTTTGCTTTTAATTCGGCAATAGAATATTCCTTATATTTAATTAGAGATGTAATAGGCCTTTATTTGCGTTCAAAAGTCTAACAAGGCGAATTGCAGAATGAGATAACACTTTTCAATAATGCAAGAAATGTAAGTCTAAAATTTCAAATCTAAGTTGAAAGGTGTCAATTAATTAGGATGACTGATTGAGGAAATCTGAGGGATCGGAATTCAAATTTGCCATAAAACAGCAATAAGAGCGAGCTCAAATATTATTCAGTTCCTACTATTAGTTCACTCTCACCCTATATATATATATATATATATATATATATATATATATATATATATATATATATATATCTTGTTCAAATTTTCAATCGTTAATAAAATACTTTCTGATACCATTCAAGTTCTACATTTTTTTAAACTTGTTGTGGATGACGATGTTAATAAGATTTTCAAACATTGATTCATTAATAAAATAAAATAAATAAATAAATAGTAACACACAAAAATAATAATCCAACATCATATAGAAAGGAAAATTGTTCATTGTGTCCCTGTAGCGCAATGAATAGCGAGTTGGATTTCTAATCCAAAGGTCGTCGATTCGAATCCCACCTGGGATGGCCTAATTTATGAGAATGTGATTTCTTTTTTTTTACTATACTATTTGGTAAGAATAATTAAATTTAATTCATGAATAAATAGTAACAAACAAAACAAAATAGTCCAACACCCTGAATAGAAAGGAAAATGGAAAATTGCAAGGAAAATCGCCTTCTATTTTGCCACTTAATATTGTGATTCGGTCATATGTATATACATATTTATATTAATTGTAACTATTTAATAAAAAGTAAATAAAATAAAATTTTTCTTTGTTGATATAAGTATAGGGGAATAGACTTATTATTTTTTATATTACTTGTTTTTGTCATTAGATCCGTGGCTTAAAAGGATAATGTCTTTCGCAAATAACTTAGCAAGCAGTTTTGGACTGTAACGACAGCAAAAGAATTAAATTCAATTCGAATCACTCAGTAAAACATTGGAAGATCTTTCGGTCTTTAAATTACTAAAACTATCTACCGTATAATCCGCGTGTAACGCGCACTTTTGACGCAAAATACTAGATAAAGATTTACAGGTGCTCGTAAAACGCAGGATATAAAATCGATAACCTTAAAAATAAAGATAAGCATAAAAAAAAGAAATAAAAAAATTCTACATATACTTAAATACTATTTATTTAAAAATATGTTATATAAAATATAAGCTTTCATTATATTGGTTAACATGAAAAAATCATCATATTCTTCCTTCGTTATATTTTAATGCACATCATCAAATTCTATTAAATGTTTCCACCATAACTGTAACTCTGATACAATAAATGAGTAATTCTCTTCCGTTCCATCTATATTATTAGATACAGTATATCTTTTTTTAAAATGTTTTTTTTATTTTATTTCAAGTTTAATTCCATTTCATGCTTTAATTAGCCACTTTTAGACTATTTCTAGACTTCAAAAGATAAGAGCATTGCATATGTACATTTCAGGCTACCTTGTAAAAAAAGGTGCGCTACATAAAAAAATATTTAAATGCATATTTAAAATTTAAAAAATGCAATTTGAAAGTATGGATGCATGTTATACACCGTAATATACGATAGTTAATAATTTGTAAAAAAATGTATTTAAATCTCCATAAATGCTTTCAAAAATTTTAAAATTTTAATCGAGAAATGGAATAAGACTAAATACATTTCAAATTTATATTTTTAAATAAAATTAAGTAACATTACAAAAATATTAAAATATCATTGCAAAAATTACCTGTAGTTTGGTACTAAATTTTAGCAAATTGTTTTGTATATTGTCTCAAGAAGAAATACTTCCATTTATTAAATTCAGAAAGTTTACGAACATATATCCCTTTAAGTCTCAACCCGAAAATTCGTGCTGGAACACTCCACGTTCCAGGGAGGGGTAGCCATTTTTTTAAAATTACTTTTTCAAGTGTAATAGGGTTAATTAAGTGTTAATAACCAGAAGAATGTTTGACTTAAATATTACCCATTTGATTGGTTTTAGTACATCAGTAGTTTAGTTGTGAGCCTTTCAGTGTGGTAGCTGGGGGTTATAATTTTGCGTTCTATGTGACACGTATTACTTTTGCTTGTTCAGAGATGGCTATTACTCCGAGGAAGTGTACTAAAATAATCCCTCTTAGTGAATACATTTCTATGACTGTGATAGATACAGCTACGATCCTTAGTGTGGGAAAATCAAGTATTTCAAGAATTTTAAAAACATTTCAATATTTCTGATGATTTCCTCCAAAAAGAAAGGGCTCAAACGGAAAATTACTCCAAATATGATTAAATTATAATAAGAAATAGCAAAATAAATCAAAGTAAGGCAAGTACAGATCTTCGAAGGGATTTATCGGATTATGGGGATGAAGTGTAACGAACTGTACCGAACCA
Organism: Trichonephila clavipes; assembly: GCA_019973935.1. NCBI lineage: Eukaryota > Metazoa > Arthropoda > Arachnida > Araneae > Nephilidae > Trichonephila > Trichonephila clavipes. The sequence goes on from BMAU01021267.1 coordinate 14,650, forward strand.
ACTGTACCGAAAATGGTACTGGAAGTTAACCGTAAGGCATCGACCGAGGAAAAGCAATTTCTAATTCAGTAAAGAACGAACAAACGCTTAGAATGGGCCAAAAAATACCGATCCTGGACTGTTAATGACTAGAAGAAGGTGATTTTTAGCGATGAAACTCGAGCAGACATGTAAATCAAGTGTAGTTAGACGAAGTGAAGGTGAAATTCTGCTGTTAGATCATATCCAACAGACTACAAAATACCTTTCTTAGCAGATGTTATGGGTTTTTTTTCATTACAATCGGCACTGGAAACTTAGTTCGTTTTAAAGGAATCATGAATTGTGTTAAATACGCAGAAATATTACGCAGTAGAATTGTTCCATCGATGGAAACATTTGATGGAACATTTCAACATGATCTAGCTTCTTGTCACAATTCGATATTGGTCCAGACTTTCATGCGATAAAATAAATAAAAGCTCTTAATTGGCCTGGTAATTAACCAGACCTAAACCCTATTGGAATTTATGACATATTCTCAAGAATCGTTCAGCTAGGATGAGTTGCACGACAATAGAACAAATGATGAAAAGTGCTTTACAAGTGTGGTTTCACGATGACGAAGTTAAGAACATGTGCACTAATCTAGTGGAGTCAAAACCAAAACGGGTGCAAGAGGTTATTTCTGCTACAAGAGGACATACTTGATACTAATATAGAGATTTTTCTGTCTACTTAGGATATGTAATGATTAAAAGCTAGGGTTTTTGAAAAAATAGTTTCCAACCTTTTGTTCCAATTAATTTGAACAGTATCGTAATTGATCAGAAAAACTGAGAATGAAAATACTGTTCAACAAATCAACCAATCCAAAGATTCCAAGAAAGAATGAAAATATTTAAAACGATTTTTTGTCAATTGTGATCAAAGTACAACTACTGATAGTGGTCAGACAATTATAAGCAGAAGATATAAACATTTAAAATTTACAAAAACGAGGTAATATTCTATCCCGAAATTTACATGAAGAAATATCATTACGTGATTCACCAAGAAATTTCATGCATTGAACCATTAAGCTTGATTATCGTCATACAAATTATGATCAAAGCAATATTTTTCATTAAAATTAAAGGAAGAAATAATCTCCAATTTCAATTATTTCTTTAATTATAAACTCTAATTAAGGGAGTATTTTGTTCCATTTTTTCACTTACTACTATTAGTATCCACACTCACCCTATATATATTTATAAAGGGTGTTTTTTTGAGAGGTATAGAACTTTAAATTGCAATAAAACAACGATGTATCATTCGATTGACATGAATTTTTTTTTATTCGAAAGATAATCTTGTGGCATTACATTTTAAATATGATTTCTGGCATAGGACTGCCACGACTGGCTCGGATGTAGTCCAATCTGGACGTCCAATTTTCGATGACTTATTCCAACATTTGTGGCCGTATATCGGCAATAACACGGTGAATGTTGTCTTCCAAATGGTCAAGTGTTTGTGGCTTATCCGCATAGACCCATGACTTTACATAGCCCCACAAAAATAGTCTAGCGGTGTTAAGTCACAAGATCTTGGAGGCCAATTCACAGGTCCAAAACGTGAAATTAGGTGGTCACCAAACGTGTCTTTCAATAAATCGATTGTGGCACGAGCTGTGTGACATGTTGCGCCGTCTTGTTGGAACCCCAGCTCCTGGACATCATGATTGTTCAATTCAGGAATGAAAAAGTTAGTAATCATGGCTCTATACCGATCACCATTGACTATAACGTTGTGGCCTTCATCGTTTTTGAAAAAGGATTCCACCAGCCCATAAAGCGCACCAAACAGTCAGTTTTTCTGGATGTAACGGTGTTTCGACATACACTTGTGGATTAGTTTCACTCCAAATGCGGCAGTTTTGTTTGTTGACGTAGCCATTCAACCAGAAGTGCGCTTCATCGCTAAACAAAATTCGCTTATGAAAATCGACCATTATTTTCGAAATAAAATTGCACAATTTGAAAGCGTTGTTCAGGTGTGAGTCTATTCATGATGAATTGCCAAACCAAACTGAGAATAAATCACCTGACAGTTGTTAAATCGGTCGCCATCTTGGAAAGTAATGCCAACTTAAACTTCTACACCTGGAAAAAAAACACTCTGTATGTATATCTTGTTCAAATTTTCATTCGTTAATAAAGTACTTTTTATTCATCCACTCAAGTTGAAGTACATTTTTTTGAACTTGTAGTGGATGACACTGGATGTTAATACAATTTTTTCAAATATTAATTCATTAATGAAATTTAATTAATTAATTATAATTTAAGAGATATATTTCTCTCTCTCTCTCAGTCGATATTATTCCTCCAGATGACTGCCCCATTGGATAAAACAGCTTTTATAAAATTTGTAATTAAAGATTTAATCCTATGCTACTTAGACGTCAGCATTCCTTTCACACTTGTTTTAAGATAAATTCTTACCTATTCTATTCAACTTTTATGAAAAATGTAATTACAAATTTAATGTGGTTAAAAAGGTTTTAATGTTAATTTAAAAGGTGTTTTGCCACTTTCCATCATATGTATATATATGAATTGTAATGATTTAATATAAAGTAACAAAAATTTAATTTTTCTTTGTTCACGTAATTAGGAATTGATTAAAATTATTTTTTTATATTACTTGTTTTTAAATAAGATAGCTGAGAGTTCTGGTTAAAGTTGAAAACAATCTACATTTACGAAATGAATTCTAATTGTTTACCGAATTAAAAACAAAACCTGTGCTAGAAAATTACACAATGACTACTGAATCACAGATTTAGTATTTTTAAGACTCACTTAAATGAATCAACACGTTGTACTTTTAAGATGAAAACTAACCGACAAATACAATATTTCCAACCGTAACATTCAAAATGAAACACGTTAGCGTAATACAATCTACTGAACAGAGAAAAATGTGCAACCTCAGTTTTACAGCGGAACAAGAAATTTGAAATCAAATTTCAGGATATTCTTAAAAATCAATACCTTTTGGTATAATCGCGATTCCATTTTTAGTTGACATAAGCATATCATATACCAATTGTTAAATGGAATGCATTGCATTACGATGTGACATTTAATAAGGATAATAACTTGATCACGGCTATTTAATGAATTTATGCAAAATGTATTTTCCTACTGAAAAAAATTCACCGAGTCGCTATCAAGCTTTCCTTATATATCGATCGCTATTTAGAAGCTATTTAAGCTTATTTATAATCGTCATTTTAGCAATAATTTCCAAGGATTATATAGAAAACAAAATAGAGGATGAATTGAGATTTTTATCAACGTCACGCTATAAAGTAACATGAGGACTATTGGCAACGGACCTCGTAATTTGGAACCTTGTTCAAGTGACGAGAATGACACCTGAGCGGCCCCCCCCTTTCCACATTACCACAACAACAGTAGGATATAGAGCATTGATATATTTAACTCTCATCGTTCCATTCTACACCTTGGATCTTCAATGGCACCAGGACAGCAACACTACGACCACGAGTTTGTGACCGTAACCTCTATGCTACCGTGGCACTAAAACGAAATAGAAGTAGAGCCAAAAAGGAAAGAAGTAGATCTCAGAAGTAAATAGATGTAGAACTCATATGCTATGAGAAACTTGAGTGAGTGAGAGCTATATTAACGTCGCACGAGGTTTATTGGCAATGGACCTTGTAATTTTTAACCACGGGTAAGTGTTTCTCCTCTCTCTCTCCACTCACTTAACTTCCACACCACAGGAGGACGTTTGAGCCTCGACAAATTTAGCGTGCATCAGCCCCCTAACACACGGTGGGTGTTCAGCGGTACTGAGCTCGAACTCATGACACGCCAACCACCTGTTCGTGACCTTGACCACTAGGCTACCGTGGTCACGAAAACGAAATAGAAATAGAACCGAAAAGGAAAGTAGATCTCAGAAGTAAACAGAAATAGAACTCTATGGAAAACTTTGAAGAGCCCATTGCATACAGCTTCTCTTATAAAACCAAATATTGAGGATGTTACAGTAAATACGTGTAACGCACACCTATATTTTCAATCTGGAACTTTTAATTTTTAGGTATACTCGCCGTATAATGCGAACCCCCATTTTTATGAAGAAACCTGATATGCACGTGTGCAATGTTCTTATATTTTGAAGTCATTACCGAATTTTAGAAAAATAATACACTTTTAGAATTATAACCCTTAAAGTTTATAAGGAATGTCACATTTCTTTAAAGTAAACAGCATTTCGATATATCGTCGGTCTAATTATTAGAATGCGTAACTCCTTTTAGGGTGCTAACTTGATATAGGAGTGCTGCGCGCCAAGTTGCTGTTCAAGTTCACCAAGATGGGTGAAAGCATTACAATATGATTACCTTGATATTTTTGTCGTGTGGTAATGTGGTTGCCATAAAGATAACGAATATGTTTGGCGCGATTAAGGAATCGTGCCAAACAGCGCTTGGAGTGTGCGCACTCCGATATCAAATTTAATTCCTTTATGGAGTTACGCATTCTGATAATTAGGCCGACGATATGTAAAAGTCTAATTTGTTTTTAATGCTTATCTCTTTTTTTATTTTTAATGCTCTCATTTTTATACCTGGTGTATAAGGCGCACCCTTAAATTTAGATCCTATTTTTCGTGTTAAAATTGCGCATTATAGATCGGATTTTACGATAAATTTAAAAGCAATGTCAAAAACTCTTCTAATTTCATATGCGTTTTTTAAAATCTTTTATAATAAAAAGATTTAGGAATTATAGTGAAAAATAAAAATTTATTTTAAGGAAGAAGAGAGATTACATAAAGAGTCAATTGGACATTTTAGTCGAAATACCTAATTCATAACTTTATGTCAATAACAATTCTGAGCCGCATACAAACACATAGATCCTCAACAAACTACATAGCATTCATCCTTCCACTGCTCATTGGGCAGCAGTACCAGTACGAAGACATGACGTCCGCTTAATTCGACTTCGTATTGGACACACCCGTCTAACTCATCGACATTTGCTGCTAGGAGAGAGTCCCCCAGTATGCGACTTTTATCAATGTTCCATTTTACACATTTTAATAGAATGTCCAAAATATTCATCTAAAAGAAACACCTTTTTTAAAACTAATCTTTTAACTTTGACTGATTTGGTTGGGGAAACTCCCCATCCAAACCTTTTTGCATTTTTATGCTCTATTGATGTTTTACATGACATATAATTTTCTTAAGGAGGATATTGTATCATTTGACTGTAAAATTTTACATTTATGCACTTTTAAATACTTTGCTCAATTTTATATTTTTCTTCTGAAATTTTAAAATACATTTATATATTTATGTATATATGTATATATGTGTGTATATATATAGTGTGTATATATTTTTAAAATTTTAATATACTAACGAATGTGTTGCGCAGTATAGCCAAACTTGGTTCTTGCACCAAAAAAAATCAACAATCAATCAATCAATCACTGAGCCGCATACTAAGAAAACACTTTTCACAATAGACACTGTAATGGTAAGAAAATGTGTTTTAGCATTCAAAAAGTAGCGTACAAACGTGTATGTTGCAGAATGAAGTGAGAGATTGTCTTCATTTATTTGTGAAAAAAATTAATTAAAAAAAATGACTGACAAAATGTTTTCAACAAGTGCCTCAAATATATTGCTGTGTGGTTGGTAAATATTTACTCACGAGCAACAAGATAATATTCTTCATGAGATACAAAAAATTAACAAAAGAAGACATACCTGAAGTCTCTACTTTTTAAAAAATATAATTGATCCACAAAGTGTATTGTTCTAAAAAAGTGTAATTGAAATTACCCTTAGGCGAAAGTGTTTACAAAAATTTTCCTTGTTCTTTTGAATGTCCTCTAAACTTTGTGTTTCTTACCTCCTATCATTCTATCATTCAAAGATGAAATTGTTGATTTCAAGAGAGAGAGAGAGAGAGAGAGAGAGATAGAGATAGAGAGAGAGAGAGAGAGAGAGAGAGAGAGAACGTTTGGCACAATCTAGATATATATTATAAATGCGAAAGTTTGTGAGGATGTTTGGGAGTCTTTCACGCAAAAACAACTGAATGGATTTTAATGAAACTTTACAGTAATATAGCTTATACATCAGAATAACGCATAGGCTATAATTTATAAAGATTTGTAAAAAGTGTCCAAAATATAAAAATATTTGTCAAGTAAGTAGGAAAAAGTTCTGCCATCTGCAAGCATTTCTGGCTTGTGCTGCAAAAAAGCCCATGACAGCATATATCTATCTTTTGTTTGTGAAAGAACCTTTTTTGTTTTGGCTACAAAAGGCGCTCTTTTCTAATTGATTCCTGTGATTAGCATAATCCTTAATTTTTTTAATTTCAGAATAAAACTAAGTTTTGAAGGGAGAGGTTGTTATAAATCTCTCTTTTATTTGAATGTTTTTTTAATGATTTTATTATGCACATTTGGGGTAGAAAGAAATTGATCTTTTTTCAAAATAAATACTTTTATTGCTTCTGGTACTTACAGTAGATAAACTTTGGCTTTCACACTACATCATTTGGACAGATTTCCATAGTTTGTTTATGGTTAGTAGTTAATTATAACGCTATAATTTTAATTGAATAGGAGGATATTGCATTTTTAAGTATAAAAATAATTATAACTACTGTACTGTATTTTTTGGAGTGAGTGAATATTAACGTCGCACTGTTTAGCTACACGAGGGCTTTTGGCAACGGACCACGTAATTTTGAACCATGGTTAAGTGACGTGGATGACACCTCAGCTGGCACCCCTTTCTCCTAACTACCACACCACGCCAACTTAGAAGAAATATTCTACCAATACTTAGCAGGAATATTCTTTGAAATCCACTCTTCCAAGATATATGGCAGCACGGGTCTTATGATGAGTATTTTAGCGGGGAAGGCGAACAGTTTTGCAGCAGTTATGCGTTTTCAGCTGACGGCGTTTTCAGCGGATAGCAAAGATTATTATTTTTGTCCCGAAAAAATAGTTTTAGTCAAAATTTAAGTATCTTATGTTTTTGTATGTTAATGAAGACTTTAGAAAACGATTTGACTATATATTTTAAGTGAACGGTGTATATAATTAACTTTACAGTGGAATATCATTAATTAATTTACTATCTCTAACGGATTAAATTTCCCAAAGTGGAGTATTTTGTTTATGTTTACACCATAATTTTCAATGTAGCGATCCAAAAAAAAAATATTGCATGAAAAAAACTGCAGTAAATCATGATGCGGTAAATAAAGCATTAACGTGCATTTCTCCCCTACGTGGTGTGGCCGCGGTAGCCGAGTGGTATAGGTATCGGACCGTGGCTTGCTTTGTCACGGGTTCGAACCCTGTACCACTAAAGACCCGCCGTGTAGGGCAGCGATGCACGTTAAATCTGTCGAGAGCTGAAACGTCCTCCCGTTGGTGTGGTGTGGTAGTTAGGAGAGGGGGTGCCAGCTCAGGTGTCGTCCACGTCATGGTTCAAAATTATTAAAAAATTTATTAAATTATTATTTATTATCAAAATTGACCATGGTTCAAAATTACGTGGTCCGTCGCCAAAAGCCCTCGTGTAGCTGAACAGTGCGACGTTAATATTCAATCAATCAATCAATCAACCCCTACATGGTGGGTCTTACAAAGCTTTAATAAAGCTCGAGCTATGAAAGTAGCTTGACATTTGCCAATTGGACTATCGTTATCATTTCACTGTGTTTTTCATTGAATCTCCATTATAGCCATTATAATATAAGAAACGGCTTTGCTTGCGAATAGTACAATTTTAACATAAAATAAATACAACAGAATGTAATATTAACTTTCAGATATAAATTATTTACTCTATTTTAAGCGTTCATTACGCAACACTTTTAACAATGTATTACTTTTGCTGAGCAGAGATCAGCTTAGGGAGTTATTTTCATAAATCGACCCTCAAGAGTGTTACGGGGAATTATAAACAAAAAAAACCCTTTTTATCAGCTATTAGATCTACAGACTTAAAATTTAACAAAGGTGTTTTTCTTTTCTTTTTCTTTCTTTTTTTTTGTTTAGTTGAGATATGCAAAAAGCTTTTTTTTTGTTTAATTTGCAATTCACGTAAAATTAACTCATTAAAATCTTCTTTATCCTTCAATCTGTGTTGTTTAATTTTTCAGTTCACCCGTGCAAAGAACGGGTATACCAGCTTGTTAATAATATTTGAATACAGCTATATCCCAGACTTAACGCGATAAGCGGGACTGAGTGATAACCACGTAAATTGAATTCGCATAAATCGGGGTATGATTTTGCCTATAAATACGCCTGAATTACTTTTAGTCGGGGCCGGAGAAGGAAAAAAAAACCTAAAAAAAACATTCAATAAAATCTTAGATAACACAATTATACAATTTCAAAACGCAGTTATTTTGATTTAGAAAGTTTCATCAAATCTAACAAAGTAAGCTGCCGTTGCAAAGATTTTTTTCCTCCCTCGAAAAGTTCCTGTAGCAAGTTAATATTCTTTCAAATCCTTGTTTTGTTGAAAAAATACGTTTTCCCTTTGTGTCTATATTTTCTAAAATTTGTAACACTTTTTCAATTAAACTGAGGCTTTCTGTCAAATTTCCAAGCGTCATTCCGTCTTCTGATTGAAGTTGACAAGTTCTACAATGTTTTGCTCATGCATTTCTATGAGCTCATGTATTCAATCATTCTGATTGTGGGAAACAAGGAGTTCCTGAACGTCATTGAAAACTTCTTCAATCACATTACCAATTTCTCAAGTTTCGGTGATGAAAAGAAAAGGGACAATTTTTTTTCCAACAGCTATTTAAAGCTTTTGTGAAATCTTATTTCAAGATTGTCCGATGATTTTCACTGCACCTAAAGCATTCAATTGTTTCCAAAATCTTCCTGTAGATGTGCAAATGATTGTCTCGTATAAACTTTGAATGTTTTGATGACTTCCTGATCCATCGTTTGAAGCAAACTGGTTGTGTTGCGCTGCAAAAATTCAACTTTTATTTATACATGGGTCAAAATTAGATGAGTAAGATTCGTCGATTCCGTGCGATATGTCCAAGGATATACATTAGCTCAGTGTTTCTCAAACTTTCAATACTGGTAACCCAATTTTCAATTATAATTTTTGTCGCGCCCCCCCGTACAACAATAATGTATTTTCTGCAATAAAAATGCACTTTGAGAGAGAGAGAGACGCTAAAGTTACAATAAGATCTTAATTATAAACCGTACAAATTAAAACGATAAGTATATTAAATTTTGTGTATATGTAACTTTTAAGTAATATATATTTAAAGAAAATTACTTAAAATATATATTACTTATTAATTATGTTATTTTTCTTTCTCTAATTTTTAAATTGGAACAGATCGCAAAATGATATATTTAATTAAAGATTTATTTCCTTCAGCATTCATTTCTCAAAGTACAAATGTCATTAGAAAAATAGTCTAGTCTATGTTGCTCCCTATCATATCCGTCACATCTGGCATTATAGGATACGTTTGCGTGAGTCTGGGCAACCTATCGGACGTCTACACAAAACATGTAAAAATGATTTTCCTCGTACAATTCAATTCCAGTCAGTTTTGGTTGACTCGATGCTCCTATAGCTACCGAATCTAGCTTGAATGTACATTTTTTTTTAATTTACACGTTAATTGTAATTCACGGTAATTAAGCATTTACGGCAGTAGATTAAAACAAAACCATACATACATTTTTAAGTCGTAAGTAAACATTCGATGTTAATAAAGAATAAACAAGTACACAGACGAACGAGTATGGTTCCCAAAATTAAATCAAGGCGATATTCTCAAAAATACTTAAATTTTGGATTTACCACTACTGAAGTAAATGATGGGAAAAAACGCCCCAGCTCGATATGTGTTAAAACTTATAAATCTGTAGAACAACATGTGAAAGTTGTTTTTAAAACATGTAAAATCATTTAGCTATGTTGGCAAAGAATTTTAAAAAGTATTTTCTGGATGAGGACAGCTTGGCAGCAAGTTACGAGTGGATTAGGGATCTATTTCCAGATACTCCAGAAGGGCTCTGAACTTCCAAAGAAGAAATCTTCATAGATTTCACATCCAGTGAATAATTAAAAGGCAATTTTGTAATAAATCGCTCTTTGAATTTTGGGTAGAAGTGGATGAGGAATTATCTGTACTGAAAACAAAAGCACTTCGTATACTATTACCATTTTCAACATCCTACCTTTGTTAAACCGGATTTTCTGCCGTGGATGCTTTGAAGACAAAATATAGATCTCAGCTAAATATAGAAAAATAACTCTAAGTGTAAATTTCTGATATTAAACCTTCCTTTGAAAAACTTTCCTCTACAAGACAAGCCCGTGGAAGTCCCTAATAATTATTAAACTTGTTCTTAATTTAGTAATAAGAAATTATTTATGTAATACCTTCATCAGTACTGAGATACATTAAACGTATACTGGCTGAAACACCAACTCTTCGCACGAGTTAATTTTTTAAAAAAATAAAACATTATTCTTGATATAATAGCTGAACTGTAAAGAGAGTAAAACTGCGTGAACGACATTGTATACAAAAATGTAAAATGATTTTGTTTAGATAAATGCTTTAATTGTAAATAACTGTTTAAAAGAACTGTAATTTTAAACCTCACATAATTAGCATTTAGAATTAATGTTAAATAATGAAAAAGAATATAAAATTCCGATGAAGAATAATTGTGTTACTTTTTAACATTTAAAGCGAGAAGACTTCAAAATGTTTTAACCCGGGAGCAGGCGCGTACTCGATACTAACGCTAATGGTAGTGCGGGGGGACTCAGTCACTCCACTCATTTGTTTATGGTTATTTTTACTGTACACGATACAAATCGGAATTCTAGTGAATATTTTAATTTATAGAAAGTATACTTGCCTTCTTTCAAGGACTATTCAATTCTTTGATGATTTGAGAAAAAATCCAATAAAACTGAACTAAAATGATTCAAAAAGACAAGACCATAATAAAGGACGCAAATCAGAGACACTTTCCACTAATATTACAGACATGTTAAATCAATCAATTCTTTTCCAAATATCGTAAAACTCTATTATTTACAATTTCCCTAAGCGAAAAGCAAACGCATAAAAGATGGGATGGAACTAATATTGAATAACCATACCATAAGTTTGAAGGTCAATCAAATGATTAGCAAACGTACTATGCAGCCTGGCTGAAAAGTGAATCATGTCTTCCTTTTCTTTTTCTACAACTAATGTACAGTATTTCAATAATAATTACAGTGATGAATTGTTTATCTTCTTAGAATTTTTCTCCAGGTCTGGGCTTTGTTTTTTCTTTTAACGAGTATTATTTTATGTTAAAACGTAATAAAAAAATCTCTCATTGAGGAAATATAGCAAATTAAACAAAATGTTTTTTTTCTTTAATTTGGTTTTGGGATCAAAGATAGCTATTTGATGATGGAAAAAAGCCAGATAATAAACATAAATTATGTCAGTGTTGTTGTGTGTATTTTTTTTATTATATGGAAGAATTATTTTTATTATTTTTATTATTGATTTATCTTTCCGGTTATTTTTTTTAAAAAAAATCTTTAAATTTTCGATATGCTCGCTCCCCCCAGGGGGCCCGCCCCACACCTTGAGAAACACTGCATTAGCTAAACAGGAAGCGGGGAGTGAGCAATCGAGTTGTATAGCGCTCAAACAAAACACGAATTGTCGAGATTTGAAATCACTTAACTCCAGATTCGCGTAAGTCGAGGTATTACTGTACTAAAAAAATTTTCTTAACCATAAAGTTATTATTTTTTTATTAACTCTTTCCTTAAGAAGCATGAACACTCTTGAAACTTCTATCTCTTTCATTACTGTACTTTTTTTTTTTTACTTTTTGATAAGAAGAAAACTAAAATCAAATCCTTAACACCTCAGACCTGGGCTGTCAAACTCTCGGCCCGCAACCAACATTTTTGCGGCCCGACTCGTATATCGGTACCTAATAATATGTAATAAAATATCGAAATTTTTCCCTAAATAGGCTGAGATGAGATGTCAAGTGTTAGGACGTAAACATTAATTTTTTTTTGTTCTTTTATGTATGTTTAGTATAACCTTTTAGGACCCAACCCGCAAAATCGTGCGGGTAAGACATTCTCATACGTTTTTGCATCTGGAATTGCCGTATGTAAGAAAATCATGAATCCGACGATTGAGCGTGTTTGCAGAAAGTGTAAGGTATAACTTTTTATCAATAGACGGTGTTAGTAGTTCATGTTTTACTTTCAGTTGGGAAATTTTTTTTTAGCTTTGTTTTCAAATTCAACGAAAACCGGTCTTCTTTTTATCTGTTGTAAAAATGTAATTATCAATATATTTCTAAGTGCTCGGGTATAAATTTTTGCATTAATGTTTAAATAATTGCAAAAAAGAAAAAAAAATTATTAATTATACTCTATTAATATTGCTTGCAGGAATCGGGATCTCGTTAACTGCACGATCGCGTGGATGTGACGGATCTATACGCGTTCCTTCAATTAATCCTATTGGGAAATCTTTGGACTCTCAATTCGCGTTATTCACAACCAACCCTTCGGAAGAAGAGAATTGTGACGTTTAAATTAACTTACTATATGTAGTGGAGGTTTTCAAGTTAGATGAGAGAGTAGGAGAGAAGATATAATCGAGTCAGGTGAGATTGCTACTGAAGGTATAATATTAGAATTATTATGATTTGAGACTTATTAGGAGGCAACTTTAAAGGGACGATTGTTCACTAATATTGAATTGATATTAGATTAAATCGGATGAGAGGTTATATATATATATAGATTCTTTATTAATGTAAGGATCAAGTTTGATAGTCTCCTAATCATTCGTGTTTTACCATCGTTGTTCCACTTTCGGTGTTAGCATTGTGTCTGTTCTTTGTGTGATAAATAAATAGATTAATTGGATTATGTCGAGTGTTTCTTTCCTACCTCCCACATATCTAGGTTCCCGAGAAAGAGGTGCGAGCCTCTTACAGGGGGTTGGGCGTTACTTGAGTCATCGCAGCTATAAGGGTAAGTTCTTTCCATGTGAGTTTTCTTTTCTGTTTCAATAATGTCGATTGGTTTCAGTGCAAACAAGATGCAATATCAAATAAAATTCCTCCGAAAATCAAAATGGATCGCTTAAAATTTAAGTTGGAGATAGTTGAAGAGCTCGCGTTAGCAGCTTCTCCACCTACTAACAAAAGTATTTTAACTGATGACAGAGTTGATGATAAAAACTAAAAGTTAACAGTGTTGTGATTCCACTCGCAAAAAGATCGAAGTGTAATGATCCAACTACTATACATGTCATGCCTTTTATTCTGGCCATTCCAGGATAAAAAGGCTTGCGACGTATAGCTAATTTCGTGTGTTGATAACATTTTAAGGCCTCATAAGGGCAGATTTAAAAACTACAAAAACAGTTCGAAAACAAGTTGTGAAGAATGCAATGTATATTTATGCTTATCAAAAACAAAAACATGTTTTAAAGATTCCCACACGAAATAAATAGTCATTAAAATAATTAATTTTACATCAACAATTTCCTTATTTGTAACAATTTTAGTTGAATTAAGTGTGTGTTTCTTGCATCAACTTAGAGCCACAAAATATAAAATTTTACAGGTGCTGATTTCACAGAAAACGCCCAACGCGCAAAATCGTGTGGGTACCGTCTTCGTTCGGGGGGTTGGGCGGGAATTATTTATTATTTTCCCCGTGTCATTGGGGTCAATATAGCATTAATAACGAGAAGAATTTAACATTTAAAGATAAAAATAATTCCGGTATTAATGGGGTAACATATTATTCGAAATAAACTTACGTTTCTATGAATATTGATTTTTTTTTGCGGCTGACCTAAATTTAAACCTTGTACAGTGGTGGCCAAACTTATGGACACTTTTTTAAAATTGTTAAGTTTTTTACGTTTATCTGCTTATAGAAAATTTTACGTTGCACAAAATGTTAAGTATTTTATATGATTTTAAAGGCAATTGAATACTGAATTCGATACACAAAACAAAATTCAAATACTTGCAAAGCAAAAAAAGTTATGCTGTAATAACTGTCGATATACATTAGATATTGATGATAGCAGTGAGTTATAATAGCTTAGTGAGGTTGCATTTATTCTTTATTACAACTTCACATCGATGTTTCATTGAACTGAAAATAGTTTTAAGCTGTTTCTTAGTTATTACATGATGCCAGGACACAATTATATCTTCAATTAGTTCCTTTTTATTTCATGGAGGCATTATTCGGACAAGAATTCGACATACAGCAACCGGGGATAGAACTCCCAACTCCATGCCGTCCAACAGCCTCGACTTCCAAAGCAGCTGGATTACAAGACCACGCCACCGGTCCCAGTCGATTCGCTTCTTCCTTTTACGCTACTTAACCATCTTAACGTAAAAGGTGTAAGCATGCTATAAGTTTATCTCGACAAGAATCTCTTTTCGAAATACTTCCAACAGCAGATATCTATTTCATTAAGACAATTTTTCGAGTATCTATGCAATGAATCATACAGAAATAGAGCATGCCTTTCTGTTGCTGGCGCCATCTACATTCAGGTCTTCGCACTGTTTTTTATTTTAAACTGGTACTGCGATGGAGATGATCCGAAAAATGTAATGCGTGGGAGTACGGATCGAGTCTTTGTAAAAAAATGCAGAAAAATTTCGGAATTGCATATTTGTAATGAAATATTTTCTTCATTCTGAACAACAGTGATTCTCCTGAGCGTCAGAAAAATGCGGCGCTTAGTGAACTTACAATCGAAAACTTTGATAATAATGGATTGAATCAAATATAAAAAAAAAAAACACGTGCAAGAATTTTTGAGGGTTTTGAATTCAAAATTTTAATAAATATTTTCCACATAAACCATTTGAAGAGTCACACGTGAAAGCGCATTCGTATGTACATGCAGTACAATTGAACGTGAAAAGAATTCAGTTTGAAAAAAAAAAAGAATTCGCATACATTTTTTCGAAGAAGGGGGTCAGAATCCCAGGCGTTGTTTCTCATTGCGAAGTGAATAAGAAGGAGGTGAGCCAAACGAGATCTTCTATTTTTTTCTGGGAAATGTGTGCATTGGCATTCTTTGGGAAAAGCGAATGAAAATGAATTCATGAAACATATTGGTCGTTCTGCGACAATGATTTATCGGCAAATAATAACAAAAAGGAAATGGACGCGAAAGGGTTCAAAGTAATTATTTTGAATAGAACTCTTTTCTTACTTTAAACCATATTTAGAAGGAAGAAAAATGTAAGGGGTCCCGATTTAGAAATTATTTTTTGAAAAGGAACTGGTCCAAAAATACTGCGTCCGACAGTGAAGAACGGGCATCTCCCAGGCTCTATTCACAGGCGCAATCCCACTACTACATCTCGCGGGAACTTTTGCCTGCTCCGTTTCCGACCTGGGCCGGTTCGCTCCTCCTTAGACGACCTGGTAAGACGGAGCTCCCTCCGCCCCACCATATCGACGAGATGCATAGCACGGACGCCCGTTCGACATACAGCAACCGGGGATAGAACTCCCAACAACATGCCGTCCAACAGCCTCGACTTCCAAAGCAGCTGGATTACAAGACCACGCCACCGGTCCCAGTCGATTCGCTTCTTCCTTTTACGCTACTTAACCATCTTAACGTAAAAGGTGTAAGCATGCTATAAGTTTATCTCGACAAGAATCTCTTTTCGAAATACTTCCAACAGCAGATATCTATTTCATTAAGACAATTTTTCGAGTATCTATGCAATGAATCATACAGAAATAGAGCATGCCTTTCTGTTGCTGGCGCCATCTACATTCAGGTCTTTGCACTGTTTTTTACTTGAAACTGGTACTGCGATGGAGATGATCCGAAAAATGTAATGCGTGGGAGTACGGATCGAGTCTTTGTAAAAAAATGCAGAAAAATTTCGGAATTGCATATTTGTAATGAAATATTTTCTTCATTCTGAACAACAGTGATTCTCCTGAGCGTCAGAAAAATGCGGCGCTTAGTGAACTTACAATCGAAAACTTTGATAATAATGGATTGAATCAAATAAAAAAAAAAAAAAAAACACGTGCAAGAATTTTTGAGGGTTTTGAATTCAAAATTTTAATAAATATTTTCCACATAAACCATTTGAAGAGTCACACGTGAAAGCGCATTCGTATGTACATGCAGTACAATTGAACGTGAAAAGAATTCAGTTTGAAAAAAAAAAGAATTCGCATACATTTTTTCGAAGATGGGGGTCGGAATCCCAGGCGTTGTTTCTCATTGCGAAGTGAATAAGAAGGAGGTGAGCCAAACGAGATCTTCTATTTTTTTCTGGGAAATGTGTGCATTGGCATTCTTTGGGAAAAGCGAATGAAAATGAATTCATGAAACATATTGGTCGTTCTGCGACATTGATTTATCGGCAAATAATAACAAAAAGGAAATGGACGCGAAAGGGTTCAAAGTAATTATTTTGAATAGCACTCTTTTCTTACTTTAAACAATCTTTAGAAGGATGAAAAATGTAACGGGATCCCGATTTCGAAATTATTTCTTGAAAAGGAACTGGTCCAAAAAGACTGCGTCCGACAGTGAAGAACGGGCATCTCCCAGGCTCTATTCACAGGCGCAATCCCACTACTACATCTCGCGGGAACTTTTGCCTGCTCCGTTTCCGACCTGGGCCGGTTCGCTCCTCCTTAGACGACCTGGTAAGACGGAGCTCCCTCCGCGCCACCATATCGACGAGATGCATAGCACGGACGCCCGTTCGACATACAGCAACCGGGGATAGAACTCCCAACAACATGCCGTCCAACAGCCTCGACTTCCAAAGCATCTGGATTACAAGACCACGCCACCGGTCCCAGTCGATTCGCTTCTTCCTTTTACGCTACTTAACCATCTTAACGTAAAAGGTGTAAGCATGCTATAAGTTTATCTCGACAAGAATCTCTTTTCGAAATACTTCCAACAGCAGATATCTATTTCATTAAGACAATTTTTCGAGTATCTATGCAATGAATCATACAGAAATAGAGCATGCCTTTCTGTTGCTGGCGCCATCTACATTCAGGTCTTCGCACTGTTTTTTACTTGAAACTGGTACTGCGATGGAGATGATCCGAAAAATGTAATGCGTGGGAGTACGGATCGAGTCTTTGTAAAAAAATGCAGAAAAATTTCGGAATTGCATATTTGTAATGAAATATTTTCTTCATTCTGAACAACAGTGATTCTCCTGAGCGTCAGAAAAATGCGGCGCTTAGTGAACTTACAATCGAAAACTTTGATAATAATGGATTGAATCAAATATAAAAAAAAAAAAACACGTGCAAGAATTTTTGAGGGTTTTGAATTCAAAATTTTAATAAATATTTTCCACATAAAGCATTTGAAGAGTCACACGTGAAAGCGCATTCGTATGTACATGCAGTACAATTGAACGTGAAAAGAATTCAGTTTGAAAAAAAAAAAGAATTCGCATACATTTTTTCGAAGAAGGGGGTCAGAATCCCAGGCGTTGTTTCTCATTGCGAAGTGAATAAGAAGGAGGTGAGCCAAACGAGATCTTCTATTTTTTTCTGGGAAATGTGTGCATTGGCATTCTTTGGGAAAAGCGAATGAAAATGAATTCATGAAACATATTGGTCGTTCTGCGACATTGATTTATCGGCAAATAATAACAAAAAGGAAATGGACGCGAAAGGGTTCAAAGTAATTATTTTGAATAGCACTCTTTTCTTACTTTAAACAATCTTTAGAAGGATGAAAAATGTAACGGGATCCCGATTTCGAAATTATTTCTTGAAAAGGAACTGGTCCAAAAAGACTGCGTCCGACAGTGAAGAACGGGCATCTCCCAGGCTCTATTCACAGGCGCAATCCCACTACTACATCTCGCGGGAACTTTTGCCTGCTCCGTTTCCGACCTGGGCCGGTTCGCTCCTCCTTAGACGACCTGGTAAGACGGAGCTCCCTCCGCCCCACCATATCGACGAGATGCATAGCACGGACGCCCGTTCGACATACAGCAACCGGGGATAGAACTCCCAACTCCATGCCGTCCAACAGCCTCGACTTCCAAAGCAGCTGGATTACAAGACCACGCCACCGGTCCCAGTCGATTCGCTTCTTCCTTTTACGCTACTTAACCATCTTAACGTAAAAGGTGTAAGCATGCTATAAGTTTATCTCGACAAGAATCTCTTTTCGAAATACTTCCAACAGCAGATATCTATTTCATTAAGACAATTTTTCGAGTATCCCTATGCAATGAATCATACAGAAATAGAGCATGCCTTTCTGTTGCTGGCGCCATCTACATTCAGGTCTTCGCACTGTTTTTTATTTTAAACTGGTACTGCGATGGAGATGATCCGAAAAATGTAATGCGTGGGAATACGGATCGAGTCTTTGTAAAAAAATGCAGAAACATTTCGGAATTGCATATTTGTAATGAAATATTTTCTTCATTCTGAACAACAGTGATTCTCCTGAGCGTCAGAAAAATACGAAGCTTTGTGAACTTACAATCGAAAACTTTGATAATAATGGATTGAATCAAATATAAAAAAAAATCACGTGCAAGAATTTTTGAGTGTTTTGAATTCAAAATTATAATAAATAATTTCCACATACACCATTTGAAGAGTCACACGTGAAAGCGCATTCGTATGTACATACAGAACGTGAAAAGAATTCGCATACATTTTTTCGAAGATGGGGGTCGGAATCCCAGGCTTTGTTTCTCATTGCGAAGTGAATAAGAAGGAGGTGTGAGCAAAACGAGATCTTTTTTTTTTCTGGGAATTGTGTGCATTGGCATTCTTAGGGAAAAGCGAATGAAAATGAATTCATGAAACATATTGGTGGTTCAGCGACATTGATTTATCGGAAAATAATAGCAAAACGGAAATGGACGCGAAGGGGTTCAAAGTAATTATTCTGATTAGAACTCTTTTCTTACTTTAAACAATCTTTAGAAGGATGAAAAATGTAACGGGATCCCGATTTCGAAATTATTTCTTGAAAAGGAACTGGTCCAAAAAGACTGCGTCCGACAGTGAAGAACGGGCATCTCCCAGGCTCTATTCACAGGCGCAATCCCACTACTACATCTCGCGGGAACTTTTGCCTGCTCCGTTTCCGACCTGGGCCGGTTCGCTCCTCCTTAGACGACCTGGTAAGACGGAGCTCCCTCCGCCCCACCATATCGACGATGCATAGCACGGACGCCCGTTCGACATACAGCAACCGGGGATAGAACTCCCAACTCCATGCCGTCCAACAGCCTCGACTTCCAAAGCAGCTGGATTACAAGACCACGCCACCGGTCCCAGTCGATTCGCTTCTTCCTTTTACGCTACTTAACCATCTTAACGTAAAAGGTGTAAGCATGCTATAAGTTTATCTCGACAAGAATCTCTTTTCGAAATACTTCCAACAGCAGATATCTATTTCATTAAGACAATTTTTCGAGTATCTATGCAATGAATCATACAGAAATAGAGCATGCCTTTCTGTTGCTGGCGCCATCTACATTCAGGTCTTCGCACTGTTTTTTATTTTAAACTGGTACTGCGATGGAGATGATCCGAAAAATGTAATGCGTGGGAGTACGGATCGAGTCTTTGTAAAAAAATGCAGAAAAATTTCGGAATTGCATATTTGTAATGAAATATTTTCTTCATTCTGAACAACAGTGATTCTCCTGAGCGTCAGAAAAATGCGGCGCTTAGTGAACTTACAATCGAAAACTTTGATAATAATGGATTGAATCAAATATAAAAAAAAAAAAAAAAACACGTGCAAGAATTTTTGAGGGTTTTGAATTCAAAATTTTAATAAATATTTTCCACATAAACCATTTGAAGAGTCACACGTGAAAGCGCATTCGTATGTACATGCAGTACAATTGAACGTGAAAAGAATTCAAAAAAAAAAAAAAAAAAAGAATTCGCATACATTTTTTCGAAGATGGGGGTCGGAATCCCAGGCGTTGTTTCTCATTGCGAAGTGAATAAGAAGGAGGTGAGCCAAACGAGATCTTCTATTTTTTTCTGGGAAATGTGTGCATTGGCATTCTTTGGGAAAAGCGAATGAAAATGAATTCATGAAACATATTGGTCGTTCTGCGACATTGATTTATCGGCAAATAATAACAAAAAGGAAATGGACGCGAAAGGGTTCAAAGTAATTATTTTGAATAGCACTCTTTTCTTACTTTAAACAATCTTTAGAAGGATGAAAAATGTAACGGGATCCCGATTTCGAAATTATTTCTTGAAAAGGAACTGGTCCAAAAAGACTGCGTCCGACAGTGAAGAACGGGCATCTCCCAGGCTCTATTCACAGGCGCAATCCCACTACTACATCTCGCGGGAACTTTTGCCTGCTCCGTTTCCGACCTGGGCCGGTTCGCTCCTCCTTAGACGACCTGGTAAGACGGAGCTCCCTCCGCCCCACCATATCGACGAGATGCATAGCACGGACGCCCGTTCGACATACAGCAACCGGGGATAGAACTCCCAACTCCATGCCGTCCAACAGCCTCGACTTCCAAAGCAGCTGGATTACAAGACCACGCCACCGGTCCCAGTCGATTCGCTTCTTCCTTTTACGCTACTTAACCATCTTAACGTAAAAGGTGTAAGCATGCTATAAGTTTATCTCGACAAGAATCTCTTTTCGAAATACTTCCAACAGCAGATATCTATTTCATTAAGACAATTTTTCGAGTATCTATGCAATGAATCATACAGAAATAGAGCATGCCTTTCTGTTGCTGGCGCCATCTACATTCAGGTCTTCGCACTGTTTTTTATTTTAAACTGGTACTGCGATGGAGATGATCCGAAAAATGTAATGCGTGGGAGTACGGATCGAGTCTTTGTAAAAAAATGCAGAAAAATTTCGGAATTGCATATTTGTAATGAAATATTTTCTTCATTCTGAACAACAGTGATTCTCCTGAGCGTCAGAAAAATGCGGCGCTTAGTGAACTTACAATCGAAAACTTTGATAATAATGGATTGAATCAAATATAAAAAAAAAAAAAAAAAACACGTGCAAGAATTTTTGAGGGTTTTGAATTCAAAATTTTAATAAATATTTTCCACATAAACCATTTGAAGAGTCACACGTGAAAGCGCATTCGTATGTACATGCAGTACAATTGAACGTGAAAAGAATTCAGTTTGAAAAAAAAAGAATTCGCATACATTTTTTCGAAGATGGGGGTCGGAATCCCAGGCGTTGTTTCTCATTGCGAAGTGAATAAGAAGGAGGTGAGCCAAACGAGATCTTCTATTTTTTTCTGGGAAATGTGTGCATTGGCATTCTTTGGGAAAAGCGAATGAAAATGAATTCATGAAACATATTGGTCGTTCTGCGACATTGATTTATCGGCAAATAATAACAAAAAGGAAATGGACGCGAAAGGGTTCAAAGTAATTATTTTGAATAGCACTCTTTTCTTACTTTAAACAATCTTTAGAAGGATGAAAAATGTAACGGGATCCCGATTTCGAAATTATTTCTTGAAAAGGAACTGGTCCAAAAAGACTGCGTCCGACAGTGAAGAACGGGCATCTCCCAGGCTCTATTCACAGGCGCAATCCCACTACTACATCTCGCGGGAACTTTTGCCTGCTCCGTTTCCGACCTGGGCCGGTTCGCTCCTCCTTAGACGACCTGGTAAGACGGAGCTCCCTCCGCCCCACCATATCGACGAGATGCATAGCACGGACGCCCGTTCGACATACAGCAACCGGGGATAGAACTCCCAACTCCATGCCGTCCAACAGCCTCGACTTCCAAAGCAGCTGGATTACAAGACCACGCCACCGGTCCCAGTCGATTCGCTTCTTCCTTTTACGCTACTTAACCATCTTAACGTAAAAGGTGTAAGCATGCTATAAGTTTATCTCGACAAGAATCTCTTTTCGAAATACTTCCAACAGCAGATATCTATTTCATTAAGACAATTTTTCGAGTATCTATGCAATGAATCATACAGAAATAGAGCATGCCTTTCTGTTGCTGGCGCCATCTACATTCAGGTCTTCGCACTGTTTTTTATTTTAAACTGGTACTGCGATGGAGATGATCCGAAAAATGTAATGCGTGGGAGTACGGATCGAGTCTTTGTAAAAAAATGCAGAAAAATTTCGGAATTGCATATTTGTAATGAAATATTTTCTTCATTCTGAACAACAGTGATTCTCCTGAGCGTCAGAAAAATGCGGCGCTTAGTGAACTTACAATCGAAAACTTTGATAATAATGGATTGAATCAAATATAAAAAAAAAAAAACACGTGCAAGAATTTTTGAGGGTTTTGAATTCAAAATTTTAATAAATATTTTCCACATAAACCATTTGAAGAGTCACACGTGAAAGCGCATTCGTATGTACATGCAGTACAATTGAACGTGAAAAGAATTCAGTTTGAAAAAAAGAATTCGCATACATTTTTTCGAAGATGGGGGTCGGAATCCCAGGCGTTGTTTCTCATTGCGAAGTGAATAAGAAGGAGGTGAGCCAAACGAGATCTTCTATTTTTTTCTGGGAAATGTGTGCATTGGCATTCTTTGGGAAAAGCGAATGAAAATGAATTCATGAAACATATTGGTCGTTCTGCGACATTGATTTATCGGCAAATAATAACAAAAAGGAAATGGACGCGAAAGGGTTCAAAGTAATTATTTTGAATAGCACTCTTTTCTTACTTTAAACAATCTTTAGAAGGATGAAAAATGTAACGGGATCCCGATTTCGAAATTATTTCTTGAAAAGGAACTGGTCCAAAAAGACTGCGTCCGACAGTGAAGAACGGGCATCTCCCAGGCTCTATTCACAGGCGCAATCCCACTACTACATCTCGCGGGAACTTTTGCCTGCTCCGTTTCCGACCTGGGCCGGTTCGCTCCTCCTTAGACGACCTGGTAAGACGGAGCTCCCTCCGCCCCACCATATCGACGAGATGCATAGCACGGACGCCCGTTCGACATACAGCAACCGGGGATAGAACTCCCAACTCCATGCCGTCCAACAGCCTCGACTTCCAAAGCAGCTGGATTACAAGACCACGCCACCGGTCCCAGTCGATTCGCTTCTTCCTTTTACGCTACTTAACCATCTTAACGTAAAAGGTGTAAGCATGCTATAAGTTTATCTCGACAAGAATCTCTTTTCGAAATACTTCCAACAGCAGATATCTATTTCATTAAGACAATTTTTCGAGTATCTATGCAATGAATCATACAGAAATAGAGCATGCCTTTCTGTTGCTGGCGCCATCTACATTCAGGTCTTCGCACTGTTTTTTATTTTAAACTGGTACTGCGATGGAGATGATCCGAAAAATGTAATGCGTGGGAGTACGGATCGAGTCTTTGTAAAAAAATGCAGAAAAATTTCGGAATTGCATATTTGTAATGAAATATTTTCTTCATTCTGAACAACAGTGATTCTCCTGAGCGTCAGAAAAATGCGGCGCTTAGTGAACTTACAATCGAAAACTTTGATAATAATGGATTGAATCAAATATAAAAAAAAAACACGTGCAAGAATTTTTGAGGGTTTTGAATTCAAAATTTTAATAAATATTTTCCACATAAACCATTTGAAGAGTCACACGTGAAAGCGCATTCGTATGTACATGCAGTACAATTGAACGTGAAAAGAATTCAGTTTGAAAAAAAAAGAATTCGCATACATTTTTTCGAAGATGGGGGTCGGAATCCCAGGCGTTGTTTCTCATTGCGAAGTGAATAAGAAGGAGGTGAGCCAAACGAGATCTTCTATTTTTTTCTGGGAAATGTGTGCATTGGCATTCTTTGGGAAAAGCGAATGAAAATGAATTCATGAAACATATTGGTCGTTCTGCGACATTGATTTATCGGCAAATAATAACAAAAAAGGAAATGGACGCGAAAGGGTTCAAAGTAATTATTTTGAATAGCACTCTTTTCTTACTTTAAACAATCTTTAGAAGGATGAAAAATGTAACGGGATCCCGATTTCGAAATTATTTACTACTTGTCTTAAATCTTTTTGCTTAAATTAATTAATGGATAGAATTAAATAGATTAAATTATAACCAAAATTCTCACCTTTAAAATACGTGTTTGATGTGTATAATTCAGAAGTATGCCCATTTAAATAGTTAAAGATTAATACATTCACAGATTATAGTTATTTTTTAGATAACTATGGATAGTTTTTCCCATATAAGCATAAAAAAAGTAAATCAGTAAATTTTTGAAATTCTTTAAGAATATCTAAATTGTTCAAATTTTTTACTAGGCTATGCCGTAGATAATAAGGCTGTCCAAATTATAAGATTCATATTTATATTTAACACATCAGCATGTATAGTAAAAGGCTAAATCACACATAAATAAAGAGACTATACAAATTAAAAGATGATAAGATTCATATTAATTTAAAATGTCAGTTTGTGTAATAACATAAGTGATTGAGAAGTATATAAAATTGAAATAAATCAGTAATTTAATAATGGAAGAATTAATAACTAACTTAATCAATACCAATTTTTAAGTTAATATCAATTAAAAATTAATATCAATAGTTAAATACTAATAAACAAAGAACATGAAATAAATAACAAGAAATTCTGGATTCTTATCCTGAAATATGAAACTGAAGAAATTCGTAATGATGTCTGAACCATTAAAAATAATAGATAAAAATGTTTAGAGAAAAAGGAATGAATCAGCACTCTGGTTAGAAAATTTCCACAAATCGAAAAGTCCGCTGAACCCACATGGAAAACTGGGGAAATCATGGTATCCAGAATATGGCGAAAAATTGCCCGAAAAAGACGCCAGGAAAAAAGTCTTTATATCGAATTTATGCCATGGGGGAACATGGGGGATTTCTCATTTTTTTTATTACAATCTATTATACACTCATCGAAACAAAAAATGCTAAATTTTCTGACATCCCAACCAATTTTCAGTCAATGTTCAATTTTCTGAAATTTTATTCCAAGTATCTAGTTGGAACAGTGGAGTATGGAGGTGGAGATGTTCTAGCTAGAGAGTGTAAATCGGTTTCAGGATCAAGTAATTTGGTATTTTTGATGATATTGTGAATCACAAGCTCTATTTAAATATTTTTAAAAGCAATTTTTTAAATTATCCGCCCAAAATTTGGATATTGGACACAATTTCATTTTTGAACAAGATAATGACGTCAAGCGCAATGCTCTCAATGTACACCGCTGGTGCCTCTATAACTGTCCCCAAATTCTGAAAAAACTTCCTAAGCTTTGTAGAACATTTATTTGGGGAGAATTTGATTTAAAAAAAAGAAAACATAGCATATAAAAGCAAAATGAATATAAAAACATTGATTACTGAAGAATGGAGGAATATTTCGATGCAAAGATTAGAAAAAAATACGAATCTATACCAAGACGTTGAAATATTGTTGTGAACGTTAAAAGATGTCTTAATAAGTAAAAAATTAAGAAACAAATACAATATTTAAATCTATGTTGAGATTTTTTTAAAGTGTATAAAGACTTCTTTGGCGTAATTTTTTAGTAGTTTTTTTTATTTTCAATTTTTCAAAATAATAGTTATACTAGTTTTGAAAATTGGTTACGTTATTCGATTAAGAACAAGTTGCAGGTATCATAAAAAAATTGCAATTCAAATATATTAATTTTTATTAGTCGAAAACATTAAATTTTATAGGAAATTGCAAGTGTACGAACACTGTTGTGGGGTCCAATGTATATATTCCATTTTTTCTTCTTTTATATTCTGTTGTATATGTAGTGAAACAGCAGATACATAAAATACGTATCCATTATTGCTAAATGAATTAATTATTTTTAATTGGCTTAGAGTGTTTCAATGACATCAAAAACTTACTTATTTCACAATTTTACTTAGGTTTTAAGAAAAGGCCAACTTATTACATAAATGGCGAAATACATTCAGAACTAAACTACTGAAATAAAGGTAAAGCAGAATTTTCCATTTTGGGGTGGAGTGTTTCTCATGCTTTGTTCACAAGGACGAAGAAAAAATATAAAAAGTAAATAAAAAAAGAGAAAAATATGGAGTTTATGTGTGCTTAGTTAAGAACTCAAAATAATTTTAAAGCTTTGATTTTATTGTATTTCTGTAAAAAGAGATTTTTAAATCCACAGCATTTAGGAGCGCATTGCTCGCGTCCCTTCATACTGATCACCATGAGCGTTATAAAGAGTGTTTTTTTTCCAGGTATAGAAGTTTAAGTTGGCATTACTTTCCAAGATGGCGACCGATTTAACAGCTGTCAAGTGATTTATTCTCAGTTTGGTTTGGCAATTCATCATGAATAGACTCACGCCTCATAGAGATTCGTCGAATGGGCCCAAAACGAGATTGCCGTTGTTCCCGATTTTCATAAGCGAATTTTGTTTAGCGATGAAGCGCACTTCTGGTTGCATGGCTACGTCAACAAACAAAACTGCCGCATTTGGAGTGAAGCTAATCCACAAGTGTATGTCGAAACACCGTTACATCCAGAAAAACTGACTGTTTGGTGCGCTTTATGGGCTGGTGGAATCCTTCTTCAAAAACGATGAAGGCCAGAACGTTACAGTCAATGGTGATCGGTATAGAGCCATGATTACTAACTTTTTCATTCCTGAATTGAACAATCATGATGTCCAGGAGCTGTGGTTCCAACAAGACGGCGCAACACGTCACACAAATCGTGCCACAATCGATTTATTGAAAGACACGTTTGGTGACCGCCTAATTTCACGTTTTGGACCTGTGAATTGGCCTACAAGATCTTGTGATTTAACACCGCTAGACTATTTTCTGTGGGGCTATGTAAATTCATTGGTCTTTGCGGATAAGCCACAAACACTCGACCATTTGGAAGACAACATTCGCCGTGTTATTGCCGATATACGGCCACAAATGTTGGAAAAAGTCATCGAAAATTGGACGTCCAGATTGGACTACATCCGAGCCAGCCGTGGCAGTCCTATGCCAGAAATCATATTTAAAATGTAATGCCTCAAGATTATCTTTCGAATAAAAAAAATTCATGTCATTCAAATAATACATCGTTGTTTTATTGCAATTTAAAGTTCTATATCTCTAAAAAAAACACCCTTTACATTTCAACCAACAAGAGGAGGAAGTACTGCCACAGAATTGTATTCATAGTTCTCCCATAATTCTGTGCAATGGTTTTTAGTGGAATATCGTCCCTGTGAAGTTCGAGAGATTTATAATAAAGGGCTCCCATGGTCCAGCCAAGTTTTTTTTTTTTTAAAAAAAGTGATTTGGAGATCATAAAACAAAATTCTTAACTTTATAATTGTTTTGAAAATTGGTAAAATTTGATTGTGTATTCAAATTCTTATTAAAATTTAAATAATGTAATAATATATAAGCTCTAAAGTACTTTATTTATTTTATTTCAATTCATTCAAAGCTTTAAGAAATATTTTATATTAAACACAAAATGTGTTTTTTGCTTTTGCATGAAAAAATTATTTTTTATTTTATTGGAATATTATCTGTAGAAGAAAGCTCCAAAGACAGACACAGAGTAGCAAAAAGAACGGACTTTTAGCATATTTCAATTTAATATACTCATTCTAAAGCACAAGCTACTAAAATTATTCATAAATCTTTCATCTAAATAGAGGAACATATTGATATTGAAGTATATAAGGAAAGCATTAAATGATGACTTTTTGACTTACAAATAATGTTCCTCCACCATATATACTATATATATATATATATATTGTATGATTCACATTCGTAACGAAGACAAAAAACATCGACATTGTTTTAACGTCTTCTATACTTAAAATATAAATTTTAGAATTTATACATAAATTACTGATCAGAGCATTCAGATGAATATTAGTTTAAAAGAAGTGATTACAATTCTTTTTCTTGTTAGTTTTCCTATATTCAATTTTTTTTAAAGCAATCGTGTCACAACTTTCTACTACATATTATTTTTCTTCTACATCCGGAACACCTTGAACAACCGGGGCCATTTTGGGAGAAACTAGTTCTCAGGGAAGAAAAAATGTCGAAATTCTTTTAAGTGGTTTTATAAAAAGCTTTATTGAGAGAGAGCATAAAATTTGATACAAAATTTTTGTTCATTATTTTAGAAGCATGAACAATTTTCACAAAAAAAGAAAAAGACATTATTCTAGTTTTTAAAAATGTTTAAAGAAGGAAAAATGCGGATTTTTTTTAAAAAAAATGTGTGCGTGTATCAGTGTGAACACGCGTTAGAAGTTAACTTCTTTGTTTTGTATGTATTGAATTGTATAATTAAGTTTTATTTTAAAGTAATGTTATATATAATAAACAAATTTATTATTATAATTATTATTTCAAACTATATTTTAAAAAATAATTAGGATGGAAAAGGTATAAGTATAAACAAAATTTTCATTTTCAATACATAATACTAAAATTTTTTTTATTTTGTGTATTTAGAGAAAAGTATCATCATTATTTGTCTATTTCCATTATGCTTATGGGGGGGTGTTTCAGTTCATACTTTTGTTATCAAAGGCCTGTGGTAACTAAAGTAAGAAATGTAGGTTTTGCACTCAATATCGTTTAAGTATCTCGAAAAGACTGCATCAATCGTAGTATTTGATTTTGTCGCTGATATTATTCTGTTGTTTTGTAGAGATAAGGTGAAATTGTCTTTTAAAAATTCAATCAATTGTAGAGATTTGACTAAAGCAAAATTGACATTAAAATCTCCACTTAAAATCATAGGTATTTTGTCATAATTTTTATTAAGTAAAGCAGGACCTCTTGATGTGTTGCTGTTGAATGAGGAGAGGGGGGGTGCTAGATCAGGTGTCGTCCTCGTCACTTGGCCATAGTTCAAAATGACGAGGTCCGTTGCCAAAAGCTCTTGTGTAGGTGAGCAGTGCGAAGTTAACATTCACTGACTCCCTCACAAAAAAAAATATTGACAATTTGGCGCGCAACTGGGTTTCGTCGCCAACTCTTGGCTTTTCGTAAAATTGCACTTTGTATTAAAGTTTTTTTTTTGAAAGCATAATTTTAAAGTTAATGGTTTGATATTTCAAACATTGATTGCAAACAACAGTAATTTTTAAACAACAAAAATGTAAGAATAATACTTAAGTAAAACGTACTCTTAAATGGCTTATAGACGAAAAACATAAAAGAAATTTTAAAAGCCGTAATTTTTAATCCATTTTTTCAACCTTTGAACAGATTATGAATAATACTATTCTACATATGGAAAAAAAGTTTCGTTAGATTATTTTTATAAATAATTAAGTTATTAAATATTTAATTAAAGTTTTGAGTATTTTTTGAAAAATCATAAAAAAAAAAGATTTCGGCAATTTTTTTTTAATGACTGATTCTAAAAGAGAAAAGCATAAACTTGTTTAGGATAAAATATCAATTCATTAACGCAAAAGGAAATTGAAAGGGAATGATTTAGAAACCATTTTTATAAAAGCGTATCAATTTTGACTCATTTAAAAAAAAATCGTAAAAAATAGAAAATATTATTTTGTAAAAAAAATATACCATATCGTGGTGAAAAAAATTATCTTTCCGATTCTGTAATTATTTTTTGTCTGAGATAGATAGTATGAATTAGAAGGCGTTTTTTTAAAAGTTGGGAGAAATTCGGAACTTCATTCATTTCTACCTTACGTTCATCACATAACCGTAACGCGTAACGGAAATTTTTCCCAACCGTGCCATAAGAAGTTAACTTTAAAAAAAAATATTCATAATCTGGTGAAATTGCAAAATCGGTCATTGGTCTGCGCAATGTTAAAAAAATCGCCAATTTGGCGCGCTTTCGCGTGTTGTCCTTCGGTGCTGCAACTCCTCCAGAAGACGTAATGCAAGAGCGCGAAATTCAAGATGGCGAAAAAGTGAAATAATCACAAAAAAACATTTAAAAAACTCTTAAAATAGAAAATCGTTGCAAAATTAAAATATTTTCTAAAACTTAAAATCGTTTGTAAAAAATTAATTAAAAATCAATTAAAAAATTTAATTAAATTAATTAAAAATTAAGTAAAAATTAAAATACACCATTTTTACAACCATCATTCCTAACCATTTTACCCTTCCTTTCTCTAAATTTCATATTTTCCTCGCAGTTAGTGCATGCATACGACAATCCAATTAAACCGTTTTTCGTACACCATGTGGCCGCGGTAGCCGAGTGGTATAGGTATCGGACCGTGGCTTGCTTTGTCACGGGTTCGAGCCCAGTACCACTTAAGACCCGCCGTGTAGGGCAGCGATGCACGTTAAATCTGTCGAGAGCTGAAACGTCCTCCCGTTGGTGTGGTGTGGTAGTTAGGAGGGGGGGGCCAGCTCAGGTGTCGTCCACGTCACTTGACCATGGTTCAAAATTACGTGGTCCGTCGCCAAAAGCCCTCGTGTAGCTGAACAGTGCGACGTTAATATTCAATCAATCAATCATACACCATTCTTCCACAGCTTTCTTTCCTGACGCGGGCAACACAACAAAAAAACTTTTCAGAATACTCAAAATACATCAACATACATTCATTTAAAATTACAACAATACTAATATCGTTGGTGGTCATTGTATCTGGAAAAAATATGATGAAAAAGAATTTTACCTAGAAAAAATGGTGCGTGGAACGCCACGTGATAGAAGTGAAACTTCTTTGGCGAAGCTGGAACATTGATTATTTGCCCTAATAATCCAAACCGACCGCGTACTTGTCTCAATCACCTAATTTGCATGAAAGGTATTCGTAGCGAAATGAATCTTTCTGATACCAAATCCAAAGTAGGAAGATTTGATGGAATTTTTGGGTATAAAAACCATTATATTTTGATAAATTTAGTATACTTTTCATATTTAAGCTTTGTCCGCAAATGTAGCATGATTTAACGCGTGTTCTAAATTAATTCCCGGTAAAATATGTTATAAAATATTTTTGTACTCAGCAACAGGCATTCCCAAATCATCTCTAAACCATGATCTATCATAAATTAAACGCCCGTGACCGAAAGGATTATCAATGAATTGCTTTTGAAAATCTTCCCATCCCTTAAACTGGGCATTAAGAGTATTTTGCAGTGTTTTTCTCCCGTGCTCGATGTTCTCTCATGTACTCTGATGGCGATTTGGCAGTAGAACTTGATGAATGTGCACTATTTTTCTGGGGTTTTTTTTGGTCACTTTTTCGACTGGGCTTACTGCTAGTTTTTCTTTTTTTTTTCTTTCACGAAACTCTTTCCTCTTTGTGCATTTGATTTAGGTATTCTGACTATAGCTAAAAATAATTCAACGCAAATGAAAATTAAAAAAAAAAAAAAAATTAGCCACCGCGCGAACACATAGCCATGTAGCCAAAAATCTAAGAAAATATTTCAAAAATGTACGCTTTTACTGCGAGAGCTATTTTGTCTACACCGTAATGCATAGATGTTCCCGGGTCTGGGGGAAAAGGACCCTCAATCGGAAGGTGGACAAGTTGAGTAATCGGAGAGGTGGGCAATCCAACTTTTTTGCGGATATGATGTAAGTCACGTGGTGTCCCCACTCCCCCCTTTTCCACACACTCGCTATCTTGTCACCATGGTGACAACTCGGGGGATTGGGGAGAAGACTACTTCCGTTCACTTTTTCGACTGTTACGCAAAACTGGGTAAATTTCTCATTCACTCCCGAGCGCAAAAATGTTTCACTTCAAAAACGTATCCACACCGGAAGAACAAAGACAAAAAACGAGCAGTGAAATATTCCCCAAAGTGTTCCACGAAAAATTAAAACTCAAAAATACAAATGAATGACAAACGACAGTTCAAACAGTGGAAATGTTTCTAGTTTCAGAAAAAAATCGAATTAAAATCGTCTGCCTTTAATAGGGATACCGCAATAAATATTAACCAAAATAAAATTAATTTTCATATGCCAGAAAAAAATAATAAAAACAGCAAAAAAAAAACAAATTTAAAAAATAAAACTACAAAAAAATAATAAAAATAAAGATGATGCTAGCAACCACAGAACCGAATTCTACATAACTGTTTTCAGTTTAAAAAACATAACTACGCGTGCCCAAATTGCGACGATACAATTTCTCCTTCACAGCTCCGAAATCAGCTGGGTTACCATAATTAGCGCGCTTATCAATCTTGGGAAAAGAGTAAAAAATAAATCGCGCCAACCAGTGGCTGATTCTACAATTTAGCTCCTTTAACTTGAATAGAAGATTAAAATTGTGCATTTTTTATGTATCCCTTAAACACATTTATTAAAGTACGAAATAAGATATATAAAATCTAATCATTCCTTCACTATAGTTTAAATGTTTTTTTTTATGTGAACCTCGTTTCTGCACGGCTCTGCTTCACATTGCAATATCACGAGTCTTATTTATGATTTTAGTTTGATATAATTCGAAACAGTAGCTGTGTGTGTTAAACAACTTCTTTGTCGACTCAAATATTTTCCACAGCAGAAAATATTTGTTCCCATAGATATGTAGATCCAAAAGAGGAAAGCATAGTACATGCAAAAATCTTCAAGAACTTGAATCTTTTCAGCCATAACATCCAGCAATTTATAATAGACGTCGATTTATACGGTTAGTTATCTTTCAAATTTTTTCGTAATTCCATAAATATTACTTTGCACAATTCTGCAGAAGATTCTAGTTCAGCAAGCTCCATTTCAAAATTATCAACTTCCATCCAGTCAAAAATTGACAAATTTGTAGAATGCTTATGAGAAGTGTACCTCGTGCCACATCTGACACGCTTGCTATACATTGCCGTCACTTGCTTATTATATATATATATATATATATATATATATATATATATATATATATATATATATATATATATATATATACTAGAGGACCCGACAGACGTTGTCCTGTACACACATCTTAAATTCAAAAATTCTAAATTTTTATGAATAAGCTTTAACAATCTGGACCGTTTTGAGTAAAATTTGTATTAAAAAGCTATTACAATGTAATTATGTGCCAAGTTTTATACTTCTGGGTTGCTTAGAAGTGAAACACACACACAAACTATTTCCGATAAGAAATAATTTTAAATAAAAAAAAAGTTCAATAATGTGTGTAATCAATTAGCTACACAAATATATTTGTAGGTTGTGACGTCTTGCGCGTCTTTTCTTTAACAAGTCCATTGGGCTCTTTAGGCCAGAATTAATGGCAACTCTTTTCCAACCAAATCCAAGGAACGAGATGTGAAGAAGAGATGCGAATAAACGGACTTTAAATATAGGATCTTTGAGTAAGCGGGATAGCATTGTAAAGGAATGTTAGACAATTGAGGTGCGTTGTGGCTGTTGATGATTATTGCAGTTCGTGGTTCAAGATTTAAGTTCTACGTGTCGTGGATAAACATATTAGTGTTCGACTAGAAGTTAGTCGTCAAGCTGCATACCATTGCAGATAAAGACAAGTAGCATCACGGAATAATATAAGGTAAGATTGATTACACTTTATTAGAATTGAGGATTAAGCGATTCGATTATTGAGATTGGTCTGAATTAGAAATATAAATATATATATTGTGTATTGCGTATTGTGTCATCGTAGATTCTCTCATATTAATTATTGTAAT
Organism: Trichonephila clavipes; assembly: GCA_019973935.1. Taxonomy (NCBI): domain Eukaryota; kingdom Metazoa; phylum Arthropoda; class Arachnida; order Araneae; family Nephilidae; genus Trichonephila; species Trichonephila clavipes. Next base: position 48,427 of record BMAU01021267.1, read on the forward strand.
TATATTTGTTAAAAGTTTAAGTTGAATATCTTAATAAAGTCATATTATGATAATGTATGACCGAGTTCTTTCGCTAACCCTACATCTCTAGCTCACGCTGATATTTCGAGGGATGTACTTCCAAGGGGAGGTACATCACAAGGGTAGGATAATTGTTGTCAACGTACGTGTAAATTTAATAGAAAATCATGAAAAACACTAACTTCAATTGCATACTAAATTTGGAGAATGTATAGTTTTTTATGCACACTTCAAAACTCTTCAAACACTAATTACATCTGAATGTAATAATTTAATTAACACACGATTTATTTCAACAAAATAATAACACGAAGTGACAAAATATTTTCCTGAAATGATCACAGCACCAACTGTCGGGACCAACTTGAATTATAATAAAAGTTTTTGAATATTCGATACTACAATCGTAGCGCAGTCTGCCGGATCCAATGTAAAGCATTCCAAGATCAACAATTTATAAATAAAAAATTAATTAAATAAACATTTCTAAACCGAATTATAAATCTAAACCATTCTCGAGCCCACCGGAACAGACAAAAACTTTCATTAAACTCGGTCTAGCCGTTTAGAAGGAGTTCAGTTACATACACACGCACAGAAAAATTATATATATAAAGATTATTTGAAAAGATATTAATTAAAAACGCGAACAAGAGTGAATCGTCTGCATTTTCATAGCAATAAAGACCGGGTTCGGCCAGTTTGGCTGAAAATCAATTTTCGACGCCAACTTACGTCTTTTTCAATTCCTACTATTAGCTCACGATCTCTATGAATATTTTATTTGTTTGTTTATTTATTTATTTATCTTGGTGGAATTTTCAATCGTTTATAAAATACATTTTAAAGCGCTCAATTGAGCTGAAATGTTATGTACATGATTATTTTGGATGACAATACAATAATTTTTTAGTTATAATTAATAAAAATTAATTGATTAAAACTAATTATTTAAAAAATTACAAATACAGCCACGTTGGCGACTTATGTCAAAATTTGAAAGGGTTTTTTCTCACGTGTTAAAGCATTCAATTGAAAGGAAATTTTATATACACGATTGTTTTGGATGACAAAACGATACTTTAATGATAATTAATAAAAATTAATTACCACTTAATGTTGTGATTCTGTCTCATATGTATATACATATTTATATTAATTTCAACTATTTAATAAAAAGTAACTAAAATAAATTTTTTCTTGGTTGATCTAAGTAGGAATTGATTAAAATTTTTTTTTATATTACTTGTGTTTATAAAAATAGCGTTGTTACAACAATGCAGGTGAAAGTTGAGTTGTATTTTTTTTGAAAGTTTTTAATTAATATCTTTTTAACTAATTGCAATATTGGACCGAATTGTGAATCTAAACCATTCTCGAATTTACTTGAACCCACACAAAAAATTTCATCGAAATCTGTCCAGCCGTTTAGGAGGAGTTTATTGACAAACACACGAACAGAAGATTTATATATATATATATATATATATATATATATATATATATATAATAAGCAAGTGACGGATATATATTATCAGTTTAAATATTTAATCCGGTTATTATGACTGATTCGATTAAAAAAATCAAACCTTGGAATACCTTGTTAAAATTAAATATACTGATTGCTAGCGGGTAGGGAAAGAAAAAATTATTTTCTAATTTGTACTTTTTAAAATTTGAAAAGTGTCTTAAAGATTTTTAAAGCATTGGAGATTTTTTTTCATGTGACAGTTATTCCATTTACTGCTATTTTTGCTTAATATTGAAAAATCACACACACACAAATACTAACTTCGACACATTAAACAGATTCAAAAATATTCCAAAATTAATAATATTCTGATTTTTTTTTATCCACATGTGTTGAAGCAATATATTTTATTCTACAATTTATTTTTTGCTAGAACTAATCCATTTCTCCCCCCAACATGTACGAGTAATACGTTTCATATGCTTATTTTATAATATTAAATTTATATTTACTTTAGCACATTACAAAATAGCTTATTTATGAAATGTCTCAAAATTTTAAGGATATACTTGTACGAGTTCTGACGTTATGAACTTAAATTGTGCTCTGCATTCTTTCTTTTATTCCGAGTGAAAATTATTAATTTAAAAATTAAATCAATGTTTAAATTGTAAATATTTTTGTTTGCAATGATTTGCTTGCGATGAAGAGAAAAATGATGGATATCTATCTATCTATCTATCTATCTATCTATCTATCTATCTATCTATCTATCTATCTATATATATATATATATATATATATATATATATATATATATATATATAGTAACCAATAGTTATCGACAACTCCACGCAGTCTTCGCGCGCAGGCGCAGCTAAAACACGAACTGAAACTTTTGAACTAGTGGAAGAGAAACAAAAACTCTTGGACATTAGAGCGAAAAGAACGAGAGAGGTGCGCGAGCAGGCGTTACCTTCTGCATATCATCGTCAAACTTATCTGTTAAAAACTACCTTTTTAATTAATTTTTGTTTAATGTTAAATAAACCATAAGAAAGAGAAACGTCTTGGACCCCTTGTTGTCTCCCACAAATTATGGGGGCTCGGCCGGGATCGATAAAATTTCGATTTTGAACCAAAGTCTGGACAATGAACAAAAGCGTCCGCGAAGGAGACGCTCCGCCATTTTTTCGAAACTTCGTTCAACCTGTGTAGAGGTTTGAACTCAGCATAAATATTCCGCCTGTGTAGAGGTTGGAACCCATCGTCGAAAATTCCGCCTGTGTAGAGGCCGGAACTACAATTTCACAAACACCTGCGAAGAGGTGTCAATTCGAACAATTTCAACTATATTACCTGCGAAGAGGTGAAATCAGTGTGGAATCAAAATTTTTTCTTCAATTATTAGATACATCGTACGTGCGAGCAACAAGGGAGCCAGAAAAAAAAAGGTAGGATCTTTCCATATTTTTCTAAAATGTATAAAAACGCTCTTAAAGAGGATCTCATAAGAGTTGTTGAGAATCTAGACGGTTCTGTGGAGAGTACGGACACTATAGTTAAACTAAAGACTAAAATTGAGAACAGTAGTACATTTGAAAGTGATCCAGATTTCGTTAAAACTTTAATTCAAAACTGTATAGATGAGAGAGTATCGCGAAACGAAAGAGAGGTAACTTTAGAAAAACAGAAAATTGAGCTCGCGAAACTTCAGTTAGCAAAATTAGAAAAAGAAATCGAACTTCAAACGGCTAAAAATAAAGCATTAAGTTTAAATCCTGCAGCTAAAGTCGAAGAAAAACAGTTCGAAACTAACATAGAAAATATGATAAACAGTATTAGGACTTTATCTCTTCCTGTTCCCACCAGATCTGAAAATTTTAATCTGTTCTTCCAATCATTAGAACGCGCACTTTTAACCAAGAAAATAAATGATGAATATAAATCTGAAATTTTAATAAATCTTCTGGGCGAAAGAGCTCATAACGTCTTACTGTATATTAAAGAAGAGGAATTAAATGACTATGAAAAACTAAAATCTATAGTACTCAGAGAATTCCAATTAACCCCTTCGCGAGTGTTTAAACTCATTTAAAAATGCTGTAAAATCATCAGGCGAGACATACATCCAATTTGCTGCAAGACTGACGGCAAACTTCCAATATTATTGTTCGTTAAGAAAAGTTAATTCCTTTGAATCTCTATGTGATCTTATAATTTCTGATAAATTATTTGAAACTTTAAATAAGGAAACTGCAACTCATATTGGCATTCGAGAAGCAGAAGATTGGTTCAGGCTTATTGATTTAGCTAAAGAGTGCGATATTTATAATTCATCTAGAAGCGGATCACATAAAGAAATTCCTATTACTTATGGATATACCCAAGACCCCTTTAAGAATAGATCACAAAACTTTAAACCAAAGATTAAAGAGAACTATCCCCAATATCTTGAAAGAGAAAATAAAAATTGCTTTATATGCGGTGATTCATCTCATTGCGCAAGAGACTGTGAGAAGCGTTTTAAACCTAAAGAATCTAACGACCACATCCATAATAGAATAAACGTGAATACTTTGAAAATCGAGAGCGAAAAACAAAATAGCGATGAATGCGCAAATCTTCAATATGTAAACATTTTTGTGGAAAATCAACCCGTAACAGCCTTGATCGATTCAGGTTGCCAGATCCCAGTTTTAAATTCCTCACTAATTAGAGTGCAAACACCTTCCGAAGAAATAATATAATTAAGTTCATGTTTTGGCGAACAGCAAATGGTAGAAGTTAAACCCATAAATATTTCTCTTGGTCAACATTCTTCCGGTATAAGTGTTCGAACGGCAATATCACCGACCTTGACCGAAGAATTTATTATACATCCCAGTGTATATTCTGAAATAGAGAAATTAGGCCACGCAAAGAGCGATGTTTTATTGAGTGAAAGTGGATCCTCTTTGAGTGCAGATTTGGGTGTTCATTTTAATTCAAATGTTTCTTTTTCAAATGTGATAGAAAAATCTAGTTATGATTTGTCACATGTTAAAAACTTTAATACTAGAAATGATTTGAGTTCTCTAATTAAGGATTATAAATGCAATAACATTAAGAGTACTAAGTTAAAAATGTGTATTAAATTGAAAAATGATATTCCTGTGTGTCAGAGAACCAGACGTTTATCTTGTTCTGATAACCCTTCACCTATGAAGAGTAAATATAGACGGTTTGTGTTGCTCCGAAGGATTTTTGAGCCTTGGCAGTGGAAACGAAGGAAAAAGAGAAATCGTTTTGAACAGACGTCCAGAACTCTAGAGAGGAACATATCGATGCGTTCAACCAAAGAACTCATTAAAAAAGACGTTCTCATGCCTGTGAAACACAATGTTTTCCTGTGGAACCTTCCGGATGTCGAAGAGATGCCTTCACATGATGGAGAAACTGTTCAGTTCAGCAGAATTATGATATTTTAAACCTTTGTGTATTTGTCGTATAGTCCTTGTCTGTTCCGTCCTTTTTTTGTATGTTTCAGATTCTCCTCTGGTCTCCATGGAAGTACCGCTGCGGACAGCGTACAGTCAGGCTGGCCGGATATAGTAACCAATAGTTATCGACAACTCCACGCAGTCTTCGCACGCAGGCGCAGCTAAAACACGAACTGAAACTTTTGAACTAGTGGAAGAGAAACAAAAACTCTTGGACATTAGAGCGAAAAGAACGAGAGAGGTGCGCGAGCAGGCGTTACCTTCTGCATATCATCGTCAAACTTATCTGTTAAAAACTACCTTTTTAATTAATTTTTGTTTAATGTTAAATAAACCATAAGAAAGAGAAACGTCTTGGACCCCTTGTTGTCTCCCATATATATATAAAGGAGAAAAGCGAATCTCTCATTCACGCAGTCTTCGCGATATCTTCCTAACTATTAGACCTAGACTTCAAATTTGGCAGGCAAGTTCCTTTCATCTAGTAAAGGTCCATTACAAAAGGTGTTTTGCGAAAATCGATCCTCAAAGGCGTTGCGAGGAGTTGAGAGGGTGAAAGATAAAAATTCCTATTTTTGACCTGTTAAACCATCTTACTTTAAGAAATTGGGTAAACATGTTTCTTTTTTGCTGAATAGAGATCCACTAAGAACATAATTTACGAAAATTGACTTCCCTGAAGTAACGGGTGATTACTGGGGAGTACTGATAAAATAAATTCTTGTTTTTGAACTACTAGACTTACATTAACAAAATTTGATATGCATGTTTCTTGCGTCCATGTGTGAATTTCCATTTTTGAATTATTAGATTGAGACTTGAAATTCGGCACTCATGTTTATTTTGTTGAGTAGGTATCCAGAACCGATCCTAGGGTATCAGTTTCCAGCGAGTAAACACCTAAAATATGCCGTCTTTCTAGAGAATTGTTCATATTCTGACTAATAACACATTAATCAATTTATCGTTGACGTTATAAATACATCTACCTGTATAAGAGTAGAACATTAATAAAAATGTAAAGACACAGAAATCACTCCTTCCCTATATTTTATTTTTCTAAATTGTGAAGCTATTATTAAATTGAAAACGTTTAATTTCTCTCCCGAAATGCACATTGAATTTAAACACCCCTATGTCTTAGATAATATTAACCATTTTGGAAATTTTCGTAAAGTAACTTTTGCAAACAGCATTTTTGAGACGCCTTTGTTAAGCATCGATCCACAGTTCGCCTTCAGTGCCGCTGATAATTAAGAGAACCTTTTCTATTGCGGCATTGTCGACTCTGCCACGAATTTTTTTATGAAATGAAAGATGAGTGTAAGGAGTAGACATTTTAATGGACACAGTGGACCTTAACAGTGTGCACTAACATTCTATTTTTCTTAAATTATGCTATACTTTCGGGAAATCGAGACTTATTTTGATCTTACAATAACTATTTAAAATTCAGCATGTTTATTCGACTTTCTATAAGTTTTATTTTGAGAAATTCGTAAAAAATTTTGCTTGATTGACAGAACTCTGTGCCGCCGCCCGCCCCTTGTTCTGACCGGCTGTGTGCGGTGCACGCGTTTCTCACCTGCTACGATCCGCCCTGTAGATATCCAGTAAAAATAGGATTTGTGAAAATCCATTTTGGTGGAGGGCGTTGCGGGAGCATAAGAGACCACTTTTCTTAAATCTTTAAAATTATGTTTTAGAAGAGTCCTGTACTTTTTTTTATATCAAGAGAAGAGTTATAAGAATGTTTTTTAATATTATCGAAAACTTAATGCTACGACTTAGATATCAATAACTTATATAGATGTCGCAAGAAATTGACGAAATTAGGAATTTTATGAAGTCCCTAAGGGATAGGATCAATTGACGGGAGATGTTAAAATGTCTCTCTTCAAGGTCATTTCCATGATGAAAGTAAGTGATTTTATCAAACCCTGAACAGTTTCAGTGAAATGATGAAATGAACTAGTCAGGGTTTGCATTGGCAAGATGTTGTCCGGGGGGGAGGAGACACCTTGGGGGGTTGAGTCCTTGCACTTCTTAACCATACAGGTAGTACCTATGGATCCCCTAAATATCTCAACCCCATATCTTTAAAAAAAATGGCACCATAGAATTAACATAAGGATTGATATTTTAGTGTGTAAGCAACCGAGAGAAAAGATGTTACACATAAAAAAAATACCAGCCCAATTTTTTAATTATTTGTTAATTAGTTTCAAATAAATAATTTGTATTTCATTGACTATTGTTATATTACTTCTACGTTTAATAATGCACCATATTTGTTAAATAAACACTTTTAAACTCTTGGTAATATTATTTCATCACATTTCACTTAAATATGCCAAGGATTTGTTCAAATCCCTTGCTTTAATTAGGGAAATGATATTGAAGAGACGTCATTTTAACATCTCCCTTAGAGATTTGGCGAAATTCCTAATTCCATCATTTTTCTGCGACTTATATATACTGGCTGGATTACCTGTTCTTCGCAAGGGTGAATTGATAAATTAAACAATACGCACAGATTGAAGGATAAATAAATTTTTACGTGAATTGCAATTACAAGTTTAAAAAAACAACTTTTTACATATATCTCAGGTGAACCAAAAAAACACACCATATTTGTTGAATTTTAAGTCTGTAGATCTAAGAGGTGATAAAAAGGAGATTTTTTAATTCATAAATCCCCGTAACTCACTTGTGGGTCGATTTTTGAAAACACCTTCTTAAGCTGATCTCTACTCAGCAAAAGTAACACATTGTTACACATTTTGAGTAATGAACGTTTCAAATAGTGTAAATAATTTATATATGGATGTGTAATAATTTCTTTTGTATTTATTTTATGTTAAAATTGTAATATTTACAAGCAACGCCGTTCCTAACATTATGATGATGATTCAAAAGAAATGCAGCGAAATGTTGGCGATAGAGCCAAGTTGGCATCATTTTTGGCTACCATGTTGACAACTTGGCAATTGATTAAATGGTGCAGAAGTTGATAAGCTGTAGAGCTACCTCATGGGGAACTGCAACAAAAAGATGATAGTACAAAAATCTTCTCCAAAAAATATACATAGACATGTCAATTTTCATAGTGATGGGTTGAACGGTGTTGAAGTGATGCAATTTCATGTATACAAACATCCACTTTTATATATATGGATAAACAGTATACATCCATACAACATAATGAAATATTCAGCAAAACGGATGAGTAACGGCTGGTAAACAATATATCTTTACATTTAAAATGTTAAAACATCTATAGACTTCTTTCCACGAATCGGCTAAAAAAAGTATTTAAGCAAAATTATCCAGTAAGGCCTTTGGATAAAAAAAAAAGCTTCGAGTAACAAATTGTCGAGCTAGAAGTTAATTTACCAAGTAGGTACAGTAATTGCACTTTGTCAGCTATTTTTATTTAAATCGCTCTGATAAAGCATATTACTTAACTAAAATGGTGTACTTTTTATATTTCTAAGTTATGTAATGTTTAACTAAACAAATTCTATGCTTAGTGTGGTGACGAGGATAACACATTAACTTGAATCCCTCTAAGAACTTTCACACCACGCCAATGGGAGGACTATGAGCCTCGAGACGACTTCTTGCATGTTTTGGAAAAACGTTGGGAAAAAGCAAAACACCTTTCTTCGAACGTCAACCACTTCTACAAAACAATCACGTAGTGTAGTCTTTTTTTTTCTCACTAGCTCAATTGATGTACAGGGTGTCCCAAAACTCTGCACATCTAGATTCCTCATTGGGAGTACATAAAAAATACCCTAAAAACTGTACCTGTACAACCCGTAGTTTACGAAAAAAATACGAAAAACAAAGTACAACGTCACAGCTGGTTCAAGGAAAAAATACCGCATTGAAACACTGGCGTAGCTAACCCTTAGTGGACCACGTATCTAAAATTCTTTAGGGCCCCTTTTTTTGGAAAATAAATAACAATGATCGCATTGATAAAACATATGAAAATGTCAAAATAAGTATACATAGACATAATGTATTAAAAACCTTCATTACTTAAGAATTAACTTAGTTTAAACAGAAGAATTGATTTTGTGACGGGTTCATAGCGTTTTTCCACTAAAAACTCCTCTAGGGTTCTTTGGGGCCAAAAAAGGCAAATTCTTTCCAACCAAGTCCAGAAGCGAAGCGTGAATATGCAAATTGGAAACCTTTTAAATGGCAGAAGTTTAACGTAAGGGTATGAGCTATTGGGAAGGGATTATGCTAGTCAGAGTTTAAGCGAGTGAACTGATGAAAGAGAAGAAAGTCGTCATTGAGTGTGAAGCTATCCGTGACAGAGTGATCAAAGTCAAGGTGGATACTATTACACGCGAGATAAACAAAAGATATTTAGAATCCGAGAGGATTGCAGTTAAACAAGAGATTAAGGTAGGATAATTCTGTTATCTATTAGGACTGTGTATAAGTTGAGATCAGGAATAGGAGGGAAGAAAGTGATTAAAGTCCGCGCTTATTTGGTAACACGCATTGTGTGTTTTCTCACCTCAGATCCGCTACGTTATAATATAAATATTCTAGTAGTGTTTAAGTTAAGATCTTGATAAAAACAATTTAAGATAATGGCAACGCCTGGTTCTTCATTCACTCCCACACCTCTAGGTCACGAAGATAACTTAGAAGTAAGGCATCCCTCACGGGCGAATACCTCACAATGGCGCCCATCCCGGTTTAATTTCCCTCACCTCGAGGTAGGAGGTGCAGCAGGAGGTATATTTTTTCTGGGTCCGAGAATGTGGAGGATTTTATTGAATGCATCGATAATCAGATTAAACTACTAGAGATACCTAATGATTTATCATGTGCATATTTGAAAGATCATCTCCTTGGAAGGGCTCGTGACTGGTATGACATATTTGGGTCAGCATTAATGCAAAATACAGCCGCTGACTTCACACAATTGAAGGCGGCTTTAACTAAAAACATCCCCGTTGTCCGTAATAGAAAGGATTTAGAAAGTCAGTTTCATGCGTCCCAGCAGAACAGGGATCAGGATCGGACAGATTTTATTTATGATCAACTAAAAGTACATAAAAAAACTGGGACTTCGTATGCCCGAAGAAGCTTTAGTGGACCATATTTTTGTTCGCCTCGAACCACAGGACCAAGATTACGTATAGGTTAGGAACCCGGCAACAACAGCTCAGTTATTAGAGGTATTCGCGAAATTCGAAGAAAGATATTCGTACAAGAAATTGCAGGGTTCGTAAAATAGTGGTAATGTTGAACGACGAGGTTGGAATGAGAGTAGGAGGTCTAATCATGACGATAGGCAGAGGAATTGGAGAAATTCGTAAGTTTTACATAGACCGAGTAATGGCAGAAATAATTATAGGGGTAATTAAGAGTCTGGTCATCAAAGAAATTAGTTATTCGAAAGCAGGATTTAACTGAATAGGGATGATCGAAGAATTGATAGAGGATACCAGTCGGGGAATAAAGTTCAAAGTGAATATTTTAGTCGAGGGGACCGTAGAAATAGGGGTTCGAGTACAAATTTTAGTTGATGTAATCAAAAGCAAGGGGGTCGATTAAATGTTTTGAAGGTTAAAGATGATCAAAATTATTAGTCGCAGTCGGTAAAAAAGGTACCAATTAAATTATCTGCTATATGCATGTCTCCGGTGAACTTCCATATGTTCCCATTTTGTTAAATGAAACGTTTACGAAAGCTTTATGGGATACAGGTGTGGAGAAATCATTTACATCCGAAGATATCTATAGGAAATATTTTTTTTATAAGCAAGTGAAAAAATCGCGTGCTCTAGTGATCATGGCACAGGGAACTACTGGTCGGAATGTTGGTATAATTGAATTGAATGAGCGGATCAGAGAATTTGTGAAACATTGGATGTTTCACGTGTTGGCAGATTTAGAGTACCCATGTATTATCGGCGTTGACTTCATTAGTGAATCGAAGATTGTTTTAGATTTTGATAGAAAAGCATTGGCAATCCCGGATTCACAAATTGAAAAAGTTGTTACAACGATTGAGGAAGGAAATGTGGAAATAGATCTTACTAAAACAGGGTTGGAAGAAAGTCAGAAAAAGGAGTTTCAGGATTTATTTAAAAGTTTTAAGCGATTGTTCTCAGATAAACCAGGGCTCACGCATGTTTTGTATCATGAGATTGATACGGGGGGATAAGCCACTAGTTGTTTCTAGGCCATATCATTATGACAGGGTTCAGCAAAGCATTTTAGACTACCATATAGAGAAAATGTTGAAAGAGGGGACCATAATACCAATTCAATTTCCGTACACGTCACCCGTTGTGTTGTGTAGAAATTAATGGGTTACCGCTGAATAATGCGGAAGCGTATTGATTTGCCGTGGACTACAGAAAGCTGAATGAATATCCACGATATCCCTTACCTTTAATTGATGATTTGATAACGAATATCTCCTATACAACAATTATGTCGTCCCTGAACCTGAGGTCGGGGTACTTTCAACTCGCGGTAAACCCCAGTGATATAGTTAAGACGGGGGCCTTCGTAACGAAGAATGGTACGTACGCATTCCGGCGTATGCCCTTCGGGCTGTCAGTGGCGGTTCCCAACTTTCAGAAGGCGATAGACATTATTTTGAAACCGGTTATAGGGAGGTTCATGAATGTTTATATGGATGACATCATCATATCATCTTTATCGTTCACTCACTATGTCGAACATTTAAGACAGGTTTTTAGATTATTACAGGAAGAAGAATTAACATTGAACAAAGAGAAGTGTAAATTTGGTTGTGATAAATTGAAATATTTAAGTTTGATAATTAGTAAGGATGGAATTGCAATGGACGAGACAAAGGTTCGAGCTATAGTTGAGATGAAACCCCCGAAGAGTTCTAAAGAGGTATCCAAATTCTTAGAAATGTCTCAGTGGTACTCGAAGTTTATTAAGAATTATGCCGATCTATGCGAGCCCCCTTATAATTTGAAGAAGAAATTTTTGAAAAAAGTTTTGTTGGTCAGTAGAGGCGCAGAAGGCCTTTGACGCAGTCAAACTGGTTATAACGGAAGCGCCAGTTTTAAAATTACCCAATTTCGAAAAGCCATGTGAGTTGCTTACGTATGCTAGTTCAATAGGCATAGGCGCGGTTCTTAATCAAGAACAGAGGCCAGTGGTATATGCCTCCTGAATGCTTAGTAGTGCGGAGAGAAACTATACAGTAACGGAAAGAGAGTCTTTAGCGGTAGTTTGGGCTCTGAATAAATTCAGAACGTATTTAGAGGTTCACTGCCAGTAAAAGTTATAACCGATCATGTTGCATTCGAGCGTTTAACAAATGGTAAAAATTTGTCAAGTAGGATGATAAGGTGGGTTCTCAAATTAGCGGAATTTTATATAGAATGGGAACATACACCGTCCAGGAACTCAGAATGTGGTGGCTGACGTTTTATCGAGGAACCCGGTTGAAAGTATAATAGGAGAAAAAGTTAATTGTGCAATAATCAGGGATTTGATTCTTTCATCACGAGAACAGATAATTGAAGAGCAAAAAAAGGACCCGGAATTAGGTCATATCTATAGATATCTGGAAAACCCAGAAGATAGCTTGGTTAATGCGACAATGTGTGAGAACTGGTCTCGCGATTTTAAAATGATTGAGGTCTTGTTGTTTTATGCGAAATACGCAACGTCGTTAGGTGAAATGCGAGTATATATTCCAGTCTTTAAGAAATGGAATAATGAGAGAATTTCCCGACAAGCCCATAGCAGGTCATTTAGGACGCTTTAAGACTTACCATAAAATAAGGGACGTTTGTTATTTTCCATGTATGAGAAAATTTATTGAACAATATGTTTCTGCATGCCACATGTGCCAGGTTAACATTTATAAAAACGCGTTACCTGGTCGCTTAATTCCGATAGTCTGAAATTATCCAAAAGAGATAGTAATGTTAGATTTGTTAGGTCCGCATCCTGTGTCGCGAGTAAGATGTAACCGATATGTTTTAGTAATTACGAATCATTTCAGCAAGTGTGCTGAAATCCTGCTCCTTAAAAAGGCACCGGCTCGAATAATAGCTGATAGTTTATTTGATAATTATATATCGCGTATGGAGCTCCAGTAAAATTAATAAGTGATAACGGTCCCCAATTTATATCCAATATTTTTGAATATTTAAGTAACAGATTAGGCATATGGCATGTGAAGACTGTTGTATATAGACCTCAGGCGAATAGAACCGAACGCGTGAATCGCGATCTTGTACAAATGATTGCAAATTATGTGAATGATCAACATGATACTTGGGGCCACATAGTTCTTACGTGAGTTCACTTATGCTATTCGAACGGCAGTGAATGAAACGACGGGAAAAACCCCTTCAGAATTATTTTTAGGTCGGAAATTGATTACCCCATTTCAAAAATTAGTGATGGTATCTAACGGAACTGAGTTTGCCGTAAGGGATATTGAGAAATTATTTGATGAAGCTATAGACGAAACACTAAGGCAAAACACGAAAAGTGGGCGAAATATTATGATAGACGGTGGCAAGATGTTCAGATTAAGGTTAATAGTTGGGTCCTGGTGAAAACACATCCTTTAAGTTCGGCAGCACAAAAAGTGGTTGCCAAGTTTAAACCAAAATTTGAAGGTCCTTATAGGGTATTAGAGATAAAAATGAATAATTTTTTGTTTTGAGTTCGAGAAAAAGAATAACAGTCAATGTAGATCAAGTTAGACTATATATATCATCATAGGAAAAGTGACGAGATGGAGATAAGAACCAGTAGTCCTGATAACAAAAAATCAAGCTATAAATCGATTAATTTTGAAGGTATGCAGCCTAGATCAAATAGTTCCCTTTATAGTAGGATGATTGGGTCAGGCGAAAGGCGTGAGTTAGAGGAAAAAGGAACAGGTCTCTTAAGAAGAATCAGAGAGAGGCACACGAGTATTGCCAGTAATCGCAGACCACTTGTGAGATCATCACCCGGATCTTGAACAGAACCAAATAGAAGAACAAAAAAGTGTAGAAAGGAGACTTTATGATTGAAAAGATCGTGGAAATCTGGATCTGGAAGACCAGAGAGGAAGTGTAAGAAGGGTCTGAGACAGCAGGGTGCTAAACGAAAATTTTCGGTAAATAATAACGATTTACCCTATTTTTCAAAAAGATACAGGAGAGATGAAACAGTGATACCAAATACCAGCAGCTACAATTTGCGACCAAGAAGAGGTGCAAAGGTGGAGTCCCGCGACCAGCCAATGAGAAGAGGACACAACAAGGAGGAACAGTTCGATCCAGAGGAAGCAGGGAGAAACAACAGTACAGACCCTACGTGTAAAAATAAATTTAACCGTGTAAAAATAAAGTTGTATATGATATGAAGTATATTGTACAACATAAGGAAAAATGGGGGGAAATCTTACCATTACTATCCAAATAAGTCAGATTTGTTGATTGTAGGAAAAAAAAGCTGCAGTTTTTGAGAATTTCTTTGCAATATTTTCTTTATTTTAATTTAGTTTAGTTTTTCTTTATTTTAATTAGTTTTTAATTCTGTTAATAATATAGATAGAGTAGAAACATTTTTAATAATAGTATAATTATTAAATATTTACCGAACCTTTAACAAAAAGGAGAAAAAAAAATTCGGAGAATCTGAAGGTAAAATAATATTTTCAATTAAAATTTTTTTTTGTTTAAATTTTAGTTTTAATTATACGGACCGCGTTCCTCCTCCCTTCCCACACACAATCCCTTAAAAATGCATTTACTTAAGGTATCCGACTACGTTCGGAACCGTGATTTTGCAAAAGCGTATAAATGGATAATTTTCATGATATTTAGTGTCACTTAGTTTAGAACAGGCATGCCCAACCCGCGTCCCAATTGAAGTTTCTGTCTATATTATTTTAGACATTTGGACTACAGACATTTGAATCGAAAATATCGTGTTTTGACCCACTCCCACCTCTCCTCGTGCAGTTCTTACCGAAATAATTTTTTCCCTTCATTTGACTTCCAAACAATTGTAATAACAGGTGCTGATGGATGAAGGAAAGCAGATGAGCGTGGGTATGTTATTCCTCTTTCAACGAGAGCTTCGTTGAGAGTGAGTAGTGTATTTAGTTCTATTTGTCAGAGAAATAATTTATGTCTATATTTTTAAGTTCATATTAGTAGGCTTTTTCTTGTTTTATTTGGCAAGGAAGGAATCCGATGATGGAATTAATGAGTTACCTCAGAACTGTAATACCAGCTAGTAGAAATGGTAAGATAATTACGGCAGCAGAATAAAATTTTTTAACATTTCAACCTTCTGAAATTATGTAACTTTTTCCATTTTACGATATATTTTAATCCCGGTGCACAATAATTAATATCATACAATAAGAAACTAAACATTTGGCTCTTGGGCAGAAAAAAAAAACTTATTTTTTCAAACAGTGTAATAATTACATTGCTGTTCTTTTTTGCTTAATTGCCTTTCTGCATTTGAAATAAAAATTTTGAAAATCTAAAGTAATTGTATGCAAACATACTGTAACACAAGTATAAAATCTTAAGATGTTACGCACATAGTTGTTATATTACGTAACCTCAGATGGCAGCATAAATCTACTGTAGATAAGAACCTTGTATGTTAAAGAGATATTCTTCCACGAAAACATGTGCAATCAGTCGACTTTCAACTTCGTTGTGATTGTGATCCAGTAAAAGGTAAACTTGCTGATTTTTGATCATATCAGTAATTATATTGAATAAATTTTTATTATATATTTATCTCAAGTAAAAAACAAAAACAAGTGTCATATTAATTGTAAGGTAATAAAATATTTTGAATGCTGTACGATAATATAAAATATTTTGAATAATTTGTTTTATTTTTTGATATGTGCGGCCCACCTCAGTTTAGTAAAGTTTTACTTGGACCACCAACCGATTTGGGTTGGGCGCCCCTGGTTTAGAATATATGCATAAAATTGTTTTAAGGACATTTTGACAAAAAAAAGTTTATTTAAATACAATATTTTGGCAAAAAATTAACTTAGAATAATCTTTTTTCCAAATGTTCTCTTTTAGTGAAAAATGCTTCTATTATAATAATATTTTGCCTGTATATATCTCAGATCTCCCTACAGAGGCTCAACTAGAATTTTTGAAATACACTCTGTCATAAAAAAATATATGCACCCAGAAGAAATCAAGCTACAATCACGAAACTCGGCAAGAATGTAGTCTGGTAAGAGATATGCAAATGATTAAAATTTCGAAGCCAATGAGACAAGGCTAAGTGTGCTATGCGCATATTAGTTGCGCAACTGGGAGAGTTTAAAAGCATGAGTACGAGCGCCATACGGCTATCCAAACGAATCTGATGACTTTGATAGACGATATTGAGACTTAGGATGCCTCTAAGACGTAACCGGCGGCAGTACGAGCAGCTGACGGACTTTGATAGGGGCCGTATAATAAGCCTCAGAGAAGCAGGTTGGTCGAATAGACGTATCGGCCGCCACCTCGGTCGGAGGCGATATGGTAGTTGCTCGGTGTTGGCAACAGTGGATCCCAGAAGGTAGAGTGTACCGTCGCGGAGGGTCAGGACGTCCCAGGAACACAAATGATCGCGAGGATCGTGCAATCAGAAGAGTGGCCACTTCGGCACCAACAACGTCGCTAGCATCGATTCAACGCCACTTACCTCCTTCCAGACATCCAGTGCCATCAAGAGAAACCATAAAGGGAGACGACTGACCGAAGTTGGCTTGAGGAGCCGACGTCCGCTAAGACGCTTACCACTGACCCCACATCATAGGCAGTGTCGACTGGATTTTTGCCGACCTCGGGCAACTTGGAGTGTGACAGACTGGAGACGTGTCGTCTTCAGTGATGAATCCCGATTCAGTCTCAGTGCTGATGACCACCGCACACGTGTCTGGAGGCGCAGCGGCCAGCGGTCCGATCCGGCATTTATTGTCGAGCGGCATACAGCAATTTCACAAGGTGTGACAGTGTGGGGAGCAATTTCTTGGGACACACGATCATCTTTAGTGGTCCTTCAAGGCACTTTGACAGCTCGCAGATACGTGGACGATATTTTAACGCCGATTGTGCTACCCATGCTATCAAGTCGCCCAGGTGCCATTTATCAACAAGATAATGCTCGTCCACATACTGCGCGACTCTCCCAACAATGTCTTCAAGGATATGACGTCTTACCATGGCCTGCCAGGTCACCAGATCTTTCGCCAATAGAGCATGTCTGCGACGCGCTGGGAAGGCAACTGCAGCCGTCCCGAGATACAGGAGAATTAACTGCGCAGATGCAAAGACTATGGCAGGATCTTCCACAGGGGGTCATAAGTGATCTAATTAAATCGATGCCACGCCGAATTTCGGGTTGTATAGCTGCCAGAGGTGGCTTTACTACTTACTGATTTTTAACCTTTTGCAAGCTGTAACCGCTTAATAAAATGATATTTTGTTCTGAATTTTTAATCATTTGTTTATTTTCATATACACTACATGCATACCAAATTTCGTGAATGTAGCTCAATTTCTTCTGGGTGCATATATTTTTGCGACAGAGTGTATATAACTTAGAAGTGGGTTTATTCATATTTTACGACAACAGAGGGAAGTAATTTTAAGAAAAAAACGCCAATAATTATTTCAATTGGCTGTAACTCTGAAAATAATGTGAATTTTTCAAGAATTCTAGTTGAACCTCTGTAGAGAGTTCTGAGCTATATACAGGAAAAAATATTATTCTAATAGAACCATTTTTCACAAAAGGAGAACATTTGGGAAAAAAGATTATTCTAAGTTAATTTTTCGCCAAAATATTATATTAAATTAATTAAATATTATATTAATTAAAACGTCCTTAAAACAATTTTATGCATGTATTCTAATCTGACTGACACAAAATATCATGAAAATTATCCATTTATGCGCTTTTTTAAAATCACGGTTCCGAACGTAGTCGGATACCTTAAAATGGAATTTTTAAGCATGGTTATCTTCAGAACTTTTTGCGTATTTATTAACAAATAACTAAAAGTAAAAATAATTTGAGAATATGTTTTATTTTGTACATAATTTTTACAGTAAGTTGAAAAGTTTTTGCTGCTGTAAAAAGTACTTAGGGAAATTAGTGTAATTAGACAGCTTGGCCCCAAATTTCAGATCTGATATCCTAAGGGTGGGCAAATAGCAGCTCGCGGCCTACATGTCAATAATAACAATTTGCTTTCATTTAAAATTAACATGTTTCAGTTTCAAACTATAAAAGCGTCCGAAAATAATCACAGTCGATGATTAGCGAACAAATTAGTACTTTATTTTTCGTAGTCAAATTCTGGTACAATATTAATTCATTAGTTAATTGTAATTAATGAATAAATAGTAACAAGCAAAAATAATAGTCCAACACCATAAAAAAGGAAAATTGCTTGTTGTGTCCCTGTAGCGCAATGGATGGAGCGTTGGACTTGCAATCCAAAGGTCGTGGGTTCGCATCCTACTTAAAATGTCCTAATTTCAGAGAACATGATTTATGAATGAATATAAATAGTAACAAACAAAAATAATAGTTCAATATCATAGATAGGAAAATCGCTTTCTATTTAGTCACTTAATAGTGTGATTCTGTCATATGTATATGTACATATTTATATTAATTGTAATTATTTAAGAAAAAGTAACTAAAATAAATTTTTTCTCTTTGTTGACCTAAGTAGGAATTGCCTTTAAATTTTTTTTACATTACTTGTGTGTTTCCGATTCAGTCATAAAAATATTTTTCTATTGTAATATATCTACAAACTCATATGAAATAATAAATTTCTTTTTACGCTTATAAATTGAAACTGTGTTACACGTTATTTTATGCTTTAAAAATGTTATACATGTTACGCAGTGTTCTTCAAACTTTTCCGACTCACAGAGCCCTCAGAGCTATAAGGTAGTAGCGCACACAAAGGAGGAGTCCTAGGGGTCCGGATCCCCCCCCCAAAGCCCTTGATCTTTTTTCCGATTGATTATAATTCTCAGTATATAGTACGTAAAATTAAACTATTTGTTATTAATAATTAGTTTTATTAATTAATGCTAATTATTTATTCAAAAATTAGTTTTTACTGCTTTTTTGTTCCCGAAAATCGACAAAATCAAAAGAAGCAGGATACAAGAATGGTAGACTTCGAATCGAATCCCCCCTTGAAAAATTCCTGTGTGCGCTGCTGCTATAAAGTGTTAACAGGAAATCCCATGGGGAAAAAACACGTAGCAAGGCTGTGTTTAACCTCCCCGGCGCTCAAGGACCTTCAAATTGTTACTTATCCGGATCTAGAGAATTATTGAATAGTGGCTCCTATATATAATTATATATCTCCTTCAAACAGGGAAACTAAATCTACCATCCCACAAAATTCGAACTAAATCCTTGGCCCCAAGATCTCGCACTTTCCAAGAAGCTTTAAATAATATGCTTAAGCGTAACTGTATTTCATTAAAAACAAATCAATAGTACAATGCATATAAAATAAATTTTATTTTTTTCATCTACACTTTTTTTATACTTGCGTACTTCACTGCAATCAAAATGACATTAAGAAGAGTTTCCTGACAATCTCTTGGTTGCTTACCCCCGAAAAAGAAAATTCAGGCACAATACGGTTCTTTTTATTTTATGTTTTTTAGGGTTACACAGTAACCCTACAATTTTCAAAACCAATTTTTTTTCCCTTTGTACTTTCTTGTGGCTCATATCATTTGGGAAGCTTGCCACCAAATTTCAGATCTGATAACAAATTAGTTTTTAAGATGCTTAAAGTTTTGTGAAGTTAGATTTTTTGATTTCGATTTCATTTTAAGGTATCCGACTACGTTCAGAACGGTGATTTTAAAAAAAAACAACGCTCAAATGGATATTTTTCATGATATTTAATGTCGGTTATATTAGAATACATGTATAAAATTATTTTAAGGACATTTTGACAAAAAAAATTATTTAAATACAATATTTTGGTAAAAAATTAACTTACAAGGAGAGGGCACGACTAAGAAAATTCGTTTGAGGACGAGACTTGGTGTAATAGTAGTACTCCTTTAGGGCAATGATGCGCAATCCCCGGTCCACGGACCGATACTGGTCCCTGGATCAAATGGTGCCGGGCTGCCTAAAGAACATTAAATTATTGTCATTTTATTTAAAGTGGTGCATTTCTCTCAGATTTGCTCAACTTTCCATGGAAATCACTTTATATTCTACGTTAAATCGCTTTTTTTCATTTTTGATGTAACTATATTTTATTCTTATGGCATATTTAAATGTAACTAAATTAAAATTGTTAAATCAAAACAATCTAAAATATAAACAATCAACATGTCCCACCCTCAGCGGGCCGCGGTAAAATTATCAAACGTTGACCGGTCCGCAGCAATAAAAAGGATGCGGAGCACTGCTTTAGGGTGTTCAACCCTCAATGTAATTCTGCCGAATGGTCAGTCAATTCGGAGAGAAAAAAAAGCCTTCGAAACTCATGCTTCCCTTTTATTTAATTAAATTTCAATTTCCTCCAACGATTTCGTAGCTTGGTTGATAAATCGTCTGCCTACTAAGCGCGAGGTCTGGGTTCGACTCATCGGTCAATGTTTTTTTCTCATTTCATTTAATTATTTTAAAAATTAAATAAACTTATTTATGAAAGGTTTATTAAATATTAAAGGATATTTTATGTAATTATTTTGTATCTTATAAAGTAAAAAAAATACTGTAACTATATAAATATTTTTGTTAAATTTTTTATAAATATATTTTTATATTAATAAATAATATTTATACAAAAAAATGTATAATAAATATTAAATGATATACATAAAATTAGTTGCAAATAGTTTTATAATGTAAAATAAAATATACTATAAATAAAATATTATATACAATATAAAATAATTTATAAAAGTATATTATATATATATTATTAAATTAATTATTTTATAATTAATGTTATAAAAATATGTCTTTATATATATTATTAATTTAATTATTTTATAATTTTATAAAACATTTAATAAGTCCTTCTTAAATAAATTTAAATAATTTTAAATTTATTTTTAAATAATTTTAAAAAATCAATAATTATTTCAATAATACATTTAATAATAATTTGAATAATAAATTAATAATTTTAAAAATAAATTTATAATTTTAATAATAAATTAATACTTTTACTAATAAATTAATAATTTTAATAATAATTCTTATGAATTAGTTTTAATTATTAATTATTTTAATTAAAAATTGTTTTAAATAATAATTATTTTAAATAATTTTAAATAATAATTTTAAATAATTTTAAATAATAATTATTTTAAATAATTTTAAATAATAATTATTTTAAATAATTTTAATCAATAATTATTTTAAATAATTTTAATAATAAATTTATTTAATTGTTTTTACTTTATAAAATACAACATAATTACATAAAATATCATTTAATATTTATAATAAACCTTTCATAAATAAGTTAATGTAAAGAATAATTAAATGAAATGGAAAAAAAATTGACCGATGAATTGAAGCCAGACCTCGCGCATAGTAGGCAGACAATATATCAACCAAGCTACGAAATCGTTGGAGGAAATTAAAATTTAATTGAATAAAAACTAAGCATGAATTTCAAAGGCTTTTTCTCCGAACTGACTGGCCATTCGGCGGAATTACATTGAGGGGGTTGAACACCTTAAAGGAGTACTACTATTACACCAAGTCTCGACCCCAAATGAATTTCCTTAGTCGTGCCCTCTCCTTGTTAGAATAACCTTTTTTCAAAATGTTTTCCTTTTATAAAAAGTGCTTCTAAAATAATAATATTTTGCTTATATAAAGTAAAGACTTCTCTAAAAAGTTTGAACTATTTTTTTTTTTTGAAAAATTCACATTATTTTCAGAGTTACAACCAATAGAAATAATTATCGGCGTTTTTTTCTTAAAATTTCCCCCCTCTGTTGTCGTAAAACATGGATAAATCCACTTCTAAGTTACATATTTCAAAAATTTTAGTTGAGCCTCTCTGTACAGAGGTCTGAGCTATATACAGGCAAAAATATTATTATAATAGAGGCATTTTTCACAAAAGGAGAATATTTTTAAAATAGTTCATTCTATTTTCATTTTTTTTCTAAATGTTGTACTTAAATAATTTTTTGTTGTAATAATATTCCTAAAACAATTTTTGTATACATTTTCTAATATAATTGACACTAAATATCATAAAAATTATCCATTTATACGCTTTTGCAAAATCATGGTTCCGAACGTATTCGGATACCTTAAAGCAGTTTTTCACTCTGAAATTGAATTAATTATAAATATTTTTAGCGCAATCAACTCTTTTAATGTGAAATGGTTATTAATATCAATTTTCATAACTATAAAAATAATTTCTGCTTGATTATGTTTTGAGTTCTTATGATTATTTAATTAGGTTTAATTTCAAAGTCAATTTTTGTTTTTAAAAAATAATTTATTTAACTTAGAAACTTTTTCATTAACTTTTTTTCCTGTTGAGAAAATACCCCGGCTAAAACTTTCTCAGGTTGCTATGAGAAACAATATTTGGAAGAGATGGAATGCTACTGAAAATGCACTGGCGTAGCTAGTACTGGGTGGGTCCGGTATTAAAATTTCTCAGGTGCCTTTTTTGAAGATACGTAATAGTTTAGGATACTTTGCTTACACATGCTGTGGCCCCTGAAGCTTGGGGGCCCCGTATCATTGATACGGCTGATACGGCGGTAGCTACAACCCTGCATTGAACATATCAACAGAAGTATTTACAAATACAGTCGAACCTCTATATTACGAACCTCTATATTGCGAATTTTTCTATACAGCGAACTTTTTCCTGGAACCATGGACATTTCATGATTTTGTACGCAAAATAATCTCTCTATAGCGAAGTGCGTTTTCTGTGTAACGAACTTTTTCTTTTGTGATTCAATTTTTTTCTCCCTATTTTTAAAGTATTTCTGAGCATTTCAAGTTATTCTCTCTTTAAAACATTTTATGGTGGCCATAAATCTTAGATACTAAAGATATTATTAGATACTAAATCGACGAGAGCAATAGAGTTCTGGACCTTTCATCTAAGAAGGGAAACCTGTAACCTCATTGTCCAGTTCACTAGAAACATCTTCGACATCCCCTTTCACACTCAGTAGAGTTGTCCCATGTCCCTGTGTTCCAGTTATAAAATAATGTATGTTTAATATTACTTGTATGCTTTAAATTAGAGAATGTCCTTAAAACTCATTAATTTTAATATAAAATTATTTTCTTAATATTGAAAATGCAGTGTATTCTTAGACATTCTTTTTTCTTGTTTTCCTTGCAGTTTTTTTCTATCTTTTTTTATGGGTAAGATATATAAAATAAACATATACACTGCTGGACAATTGCTAAGGACGGATCACAAATTGCTATGTAGCATAACATTAAGCGAGACATGAGGCCTAGTAGGATAAAATATAGTTGCCACACTGTTCAGACATTAGAATAAAGAATATTTATTGTTCTGGAAAGTACAAAAGCTGTGAAACATCTGAAAGAAAAAAAAATGTTCATTTGATCTGCGTACGGAGAAATGGAACAATTCATCTAAAAGTCAGCAGGCACCTCAAAGAAAGGTATCAGTACGGGATATGTCCACCGTGGAGTGTGATGCAACATTCCACACGTCGTACCATACTTTGCACAACATTATCCAGCAGCTGTTGAGGCAATTTATCCCATTCCTCTGTGAGTGCACGGCTGAGGGTGTTCTTGTTTGTCGGAGGATAGTTTCGACCAGCAACTTGCCTCCCCAAAGCATCCCCCACATTTTCAATGGGGTTTAGATCTGAAGAACGCGCTGACCATACGAGACGTTGAATACCCTCGCTGTCTAGACAATCCTGAACAGCGAGTGCTCGATGACATGTTGCGTTGTCGTCCATAAAAACAAATTTATCACCGACAGCACCACGGAAAAGACGAACATGAGGAAGTAGAACTTCATCAATGTATCGTAGGCCCGTCATAGTCCCATTCGCAACCACATGTAGGCGCGTGCGGCCATTGATCATGATGTCGACCCACATCATGATACTGCATGTCGGATATCGGTCGTTTTCCTGGATATTTTCTGGACGATAAGCAGTACCACTCTCGCGCCAGATCAGTTGGCGTCTACAATCCGATGACAGACTGAACCTACTCTCATCTGAGAATAGTACGCATGCGCAGTCCTGTTCAGTCCAATTGAGATGCTCACGACACCATTGCAAACGGGCAGTACGGTGCTGTCTGGTCAATGGGGCACACACAACAGGTCTGCGTGCGTAAAGTTCTCCTACCCTCAAACGTCTGGCAACAGTTTTTCGAAAGATTTGCTTTCCTGAGGTAGCAAGAAACTGATTTGCCACCTGCTGAGTTGTAGTGCGCCTGTTCCTTTTTGCTGATAGGACGATATATCTGTCTTCTGCAGGCGTCGTACTTCTAACTCGACCTCCCCCGTGCCGTCTACTACACATTCCAGTAGTTTTAAAAAACTTCCACAGCCATGAAACAACACTGTGAGCGATGTCGAACTCCCTGGCAACATCTGTTATTTTTCGCCCTTCTTCGATCTTTCCAATAATTCGGTCACGCATAAAATCATCTATGTGATGTCGGGAAGACATGCCAAAAATTTTAAGTTCGTCTAATAAATCTTTCCTGTCAAACTTTGACTTGAAACAACAACTGTCCACACGCGTCAAAACCTTTAAAGCTCTTATGAACGCTATCACGTGATGAACAGACGTGGGAAAAAAATTTGCATACTCATACTTCGTCTTACTAATATCCCGCACTTAGTCTAATTTTCCACATTTTGCTTCCTTTCATTTTGTGGTTGCTATGGATGATAGTGTTATCCGTCCTTAGCAATTGTCCAGCAGTGTATTACTTTAAAAAAAGGCGTGATTGATAATTTTTTTTATATATATAGTGTTAATGAATTTAAAATATTTGTTTTATGTGGTTTATAAAGTATATTAAAAGATGAACCTCTATAGTACGAATTTTCCATGTAACGAACTTTTTTTTCCGTGATTTAGCGACTTCGTTACATAGAGGTCCAACTGCATTTAAAAGGGCACTAGCCGTTACCCACCCGCTTCACAGGGTATTTCACGATGTTGCATATATGTATACTGTTTACATATATATTAATTATTGATATCTAGCATTAAGAATTCGATTGTATTGAAAAATATATTTATAGCTCTTACACTCTCACCCCTTGATATAAAAAGAACATAAATTATAATATCTAATTTCTATTTATGTCTAAAATCGAAGTAGAAAGATTTTTTTCGCTCACTTAACCTAATAATCAAGTGGATTTCCACCAAAGCAACTTTCAGTGGATCTCTACTCCAAAAAACAAACATGCGTGCTGAATTTCAAGTCTAAATCTAACAGAGCAAAAACGGAATTTTTATCATCAATACCTCGTTGACAGCATTCTTAGCGGATTCCAATTCAACAAAAGAGACATGCAAACCAAATTTTATTATTATAGTCTTAGCAGTTCAAAAACGGGAACTTTGTCTATCAATACGCCCCAATAACTTTCCCCGCTTCCCCCTGTAGTTGATTTCCGTAAAATCCATTCTTAGTGGAATTCTTTTCAACTAAAGAAAAAAAATTGCTCAACAAATTTCAAGTGAGTTAAATTCAAAAACAGGAATTTTTCTATAACATGCCTTAATCCCTCGCAAACTCACTCCTTTGGGGGTCCGTTTTCCCAAAAATCTTTGTAAAAGGAACTTTATTCCATGAACGGAACATACCTTCTAATTTTCAAGCAGGTGGTTCTATTAGTTGAAACGCGGAAATATTTATCTATTACGCCCCTTAATCACCCTCAGTGACCCTTGAGGATCCATTTTCCCCAAAACTATTTTGTAGCGGATCTCTACACCATGAAAGGAATTCGCTTACCAAATTTTAAGACTGTACGACTAATAGTTTAAAAATGGAAATAATTATCTATAATGCCCCTTAAGGCACCGCAACGCCACTTAGGAAACGATTTTCACATAACCCATCTTACAGCGGATCTCTACTCAATTAATGGAATCAGCTCACTAAATTTCGAGATTTTACGTCTAATAGTTTAAAAAAATAGTTAATTGCCTATATAACGCCCCTTAATTCTCCACAACGCCACTTGGGAGTCGATTTTGACAAAACCCATTTTGCAGTGGATCTGTACTCTATTAAAGGAATCAGCTTACTAAATTTCAAGATTTTACATCTAATAGTTTAAAAAAGGAGTTAATTGCCTATAACGCCACCTAATACTCTACAACGCCACTTGGGAGTCGATTTTGACAAAACCCATTTTGCAGTGGATCTGTACTCTATTAAAGGAATCCGGTTACTAAATTTCAAGACTGTGCGTCTAATAGTTTAAAAATGGAAATAATTATCTATAACGCTCCTTAAGCCCCAGCAACGCCCCACTTAGGAAACGATTTTCACGAAGCCCATCTTATGACAGATCTCTACTCAGTGAATGGGATCTGCTTACGAAATTTCGAGATTTTACGTCTAATAGTTTAAAAAAGGAGTTAATTGCCTATATAACGCCCCTTAATTCTCCACAACGCCACTTGGGGTCGATTTTCACAAAACCCATTTTGCAGCGGATCTGTACTCTATGAAAGGAATCCGCTTACTAAATTTCAAGACTGTGCGTCTAATAGTTTAAAAATGGAAATAATTATCTATAACGCTCCTTAAGCCCCAGCAACGCCACTTAGGAAACAATTTTCACAAAACCCATCTTATAAAACGGATCTCTACTCAATGAATGGAATCAGCTTACGAAATTTCGAGATTTTACGTCTAATAGTTTAAAAAAGGAGTTAATTGCCTATAACGCCACTTAATTCTCTACAACGCCACTTGGGAGTCAATTTTTACAAAACCCATTCTGTAGGGGATCTGTACTCTATGAAAGGAATCCGCTTACCAAATTTCAAGACTGTACGTCTAATAGTTTAAAAATGGAAATAATTATATATAACGCCCCTTAAGCGCCCTCAACGCCCCTTGGAGGTCGATTTTGTAAAAATCATTATGTAGGGAATCTCTACTTTATGAAAGAAATCTGTGTACCAAGTTTCACGACTTTACATCTAATAGTTTAGTAAAGGAAATAATTATCTATAACGCCCCTTAAACCCTCGTAACGCCCCTTGGGTTTCGAACTTTGCAAAATCCGTTCTTAGCTGACGTCTACACCATGAAGGAAACCTACCTACTAAATTTCAAGTTTGTAGGTTTAATAGTTCCGGAGATATCGTGATTAGTCAGTCAGTGAGTGAGTGAGTCGCTTTTCTCCTTTATATATATAGTGATGGGAGGCCGCCGGCCCCTGAGATACAGTTTTAATTTTTGCATTTGCCCTGTTTGCAGGAAATAGGGATTACACAGGAATGTGGGTGCGTCTAGGTTCAACGGACCTTATGGCCGGCAAGGTTATGTTCTTGCGCTCCAATCAGGGTGGTAGATTGGACGGTAATGAATCCGTAGCGGATTCTTTTCGAAGTGATCTGGTCGGCTTTAAAAGCTGGTCCGCAAGAATTCTCGGGGCTTTTTCCCTCTTACGTCTGCCAGAAAAAACCTCCAGTCGGGAAGCGAACTCGCTGCCCGAGGTCACTCCTATTATCATCAGATAAGTACCACCCTTGTAAAATTTAACGTTTCTTTTACCAATATGTTAATCAATAAATATAATTTTTACCACTATACGATCGGACTGTTAATTTAGTGTAATGTTAATTTGTCAATAGAAACTTAACTAATTTTAACTTAAGTCATGATGCGATGTTAAATTAAGAATCTGGGTGTAGGACAGATAAATTAAATGAACAAACTTGGGCATCGCATTAATAGATATGTTCTAAGTGTACGCCGTGCCATATCGAGGCTGGCTTGAACGCGCGGTGGAATGGATGAGAGCACGCTTCGCAGCAAGTCGATGTCCACCGAAGTACAAGCAGCATGCAGACGAGCCTATCGAGGTGTAGTCACTACATCTCGATACACCAATTCCTTGAGATTCGCTCATACAGGGACGTCTTAAGGCATGCGAGAACTGAACCGGGTCCAGGACCTCAGCCTGAATAAAATCATAATTCGAATAATTTCAAACGTTATTTCCGTTTGTATTCTCCGAAAAACTGGGAATTTCGGACGATATGTCAACGGGCTATATGTGATGACCGTCGTCCATGAATAGGTCCAGGCCTACCACCATACATCATCATCGAGCCGGTTTGTGCGATTGTAGGTCATGTACACTTATTTGTTTCGGGTTATTGTTTGTACGAGTATTCGACAAGATATGTTATGTACTGTTTACTTTTAAGGATCATAGGGGGGCCTACATTAGTGTAGAGGCCCAGAGCCTACTTTTACGTATGGACCCAGGGCCTCGAGAAATCTTAAAATCAGGGGCGTAACTACCGCCGTATCAATGATACGGGGCCCCCAAGCTACAGGGGCCCCAACATGTGTAACTATAGTTCTACTAACAAGGCTCTCATATCTAAACAAGAGCCCCGAAGGAATTTTTATACAGGACCCATTCAGAACTAGCTACGCCAGTGCTTAAAATGTCCTTGCATTTATAGGGGGAGGGGGGTAATACAAGAGATCTGGTGGCCTTCCCGGCCATGGAAGATATTAGAAGTTACGTCATATTACAACCATATTATAGCATGATACAATAATGAATCAGTAGCGCACACAAAAATTTTTCAAGGGAGGGGTCCCCGGTCGAAAGTTCACCATTTTGGTATCATACTCCAATACGTCGCCAACATATTCTTTTGATTTTGTCGATTTTCGGGAACAAAAACTATACAAAATTACCGTAAAATCCGGCGTATAACGCGCACCGGTGTACATATAACTCGCACCCATACTTTCAAGCTGATTTTTTTTAATTTTTAGGTATATTCGCCGTATAACGCACACCCCATTTTTAACGAAGAAATCTGAAATATTAGTATTGATGGGAGGTCGTCGGTCCCCAAAGTTACAACGGCAGTTTGTACATTTGCCCTGTTTACAGGAAACGGATTTAAAAGGAATTTCGGGGATGCCTCAGGTCAACGGACTCTATGGCGGGTGAAGCTGTATCCTTGCACAGCTTGTTGGCCAATCGGAATTGTAAAATTTACCGCCAGAACTTTGAAGCGGATGATTTTCCGTGTGGTGCGGTCAACCTATATAAGGGTTGGCGCGCGAATTCTCGGAGCTTTTTACTCCTTCTTCGTCTGCCAGAAAAACCCTCCACAGCCGGGAAGCGCACTTGCTACCCGAGGTCAACCCCATCCGTCGCTCTCTCCCTCTTTCAAAGCTAAGTAGTATTCAGTTATGTGTCACTTAATTTTAATCTTATTGTTTAATAAATTAATTGTTACTTTAAAGAACCGGCCTTTAATTTAGTGTACTGTTAATTTGTCTTTAAAAGATCTAATGTTTAAACTTAAGTTATAGTATGACGCCAACAGAAGAATAGAACCAGGTTTTATTTAAAATGGATCTAACGAAATAAATTAATCAATTTAATTAGTTTAAGTTAAACCGGCGTCGCATTAGTATACATTGCTTTTATGTTTTGAAATAATTTATTCGAGGTATTATCCCAAACTTGTGAAAAAATAGTATGCTTCTAGAACTGCAACTCTTTTAGTTCGTAAGGGAAGTCGTTTCTTTTAAATAAACAGTGTTTCGATACATGTATAAGAAAAGTTTTTTTTATGTTTATATTTTTAAAGCTTTCATTTTATACCCGGCGTATAACGCGCCCCCTTAAATTTCGGTCTTATTTTTTGTGTTGAAAGTGCGCGTTATACGCCGGATTTTACGGTAATTATTGAATAAATAATTAGCATTAATTAATAAAATTAATTATTAATAACAAATACATGATTAAATTTTACGTAATATATACATTGTATTATAACCAATCAAAAAAAATCAAGGGCTATGGGGGGGGGTCCGGACCCCTAGGACACCCTCTTGTGTGCGCCATTGTAAGGAATAGAATTGAGTCTCGAACTTAGAACCTTAAAGTATCTAAGCTGCCGATTCTGTCTCTCTCTCTTACTGTAATTATACTTTTTATTCATTTTTTTTAACACGCTTTTATAAGTTTTCCTTGTGTGTGACGGAATCTTTGAACTCGATTTTGACCCACTTTAAAAGGTCAGATGAATTCGAAATTTTGCACACTTGTCAAGGACCGATGACAATACAATAATTTCATAATTTTGTTCCATTGTTCGGATCAAGATCATCAGGAATAACGATTTCTAGATTTGGCGAATAATTCCATATACCATTGTCAGATTTAGCAACTAATTCTATATACCATTTCCAAAATTGGCGAATAATTCCAGATCCAATTTCCAGATGTGGTGACTAAAAAGATTAAGAGTAAACCCTAAAAAGCGAAAACTTATCATATAATATAAACAATTGTCCAATCTTTCTGAAAATGGGAGGGGGAAAAAAAAAGACTCGTGCATGTGTGAAAAAAAAATAATTTGTTCTTACAAAGGGATGGGCAAACTAAGTCACGGGCCAAAAATTTAAAAAAAAAAGTGTATGAATAAATGATAGTTTAAAAAACTAAAAACACATGCTTTTATTGTAGATCGAATTAAAAATGAAAGTTAAATTATAGTTTAAAAATACCGAAAAACACGCTTTTATGGTTAATCGAACTAAAAAGTAAAAAAGTAATACTTTATATAAGAATAAAAAGATTTACGAAAAAATTAATGTCATTGTGGTAAAAGCGTGGGGTGCGTTTTGTACTATATTTTTTACACTAACTCAGCATTTCGGAATGTGAAACTAGTAAGAAAGTACAACAAGCTAGCTGGATGGTGTTGTTTTGTCTCTGGCCTTCTGCACCCAAGATTGTGGGTTCGACCCCGGCCCAAGTCGGTGGATTTTCGTGATGCAGAAAATCGACAGTGGCCGTGTTGTATGATTATACGGCATGTAAAAGATCCCTAAAGTGTCTGTTTCCCTTGGGTGCCCTCGGTAAAATGAAAAATCCTAGTACAGGTTCGCATCGTCAAGAGCTCAGGTGCCTCCCTCTGGGAAGGAATCTGGGCGTCAAAACTACTTGCGGTAATTGGTATCACCTTTATGTGGTGCCGCACTTAAAGAGTGATACCAGCTTCTGGGGTTTGTACTATATGCCTGGAATGATAACAATACCAATCCGCAGTCGCATTGGATTAAAAGAAAAAGAAATCATAACAGTTGATACAGAGCACCCCAATGGCACTAATTTTCTCGCAAATCATTTTATTCTTATATTAAGATTTTTTTTTAACTTTTTATTTCAATTAACCATAAAAGCGTGTTTTTTAGTTTTTTTTTTTTAACTATAATTTACTCTGATGCCTTGCTCTATATATATTAGTTAGAGTTTGTAATAGCAATGTATAAAAACCATAGTCGTATTCGTTCTTTCACTATAATTATAGCAGAGTGAAAAAAAATTAAATATACACACAAAGTTTCACGAAATTTTAAATTAGATACTTTTTAACACAATATTTGAAATGCTGTAAAGGTTTTTCATCTGATATTTTATTTTATTCTATTATTATTCCGCTTCTAAGGTAAACTTCCATCTTGGGTTTAGTAGATAGCGAAATTGATGACTGAACGTTAAGGGTTATTCATGATAGAATAAATAAAAAACAGTGTAAGAGAGAGAGAGAAAAAATCAATTAAATTATCTGAAACTCTTTTGTAAACAGTATGATTCAGTGCAAAAATAAATAGGTGCTTCTAATAGTGAACAAATGTGTGTTTAGTGTTTGAAATTAATAAACTTTTCTTACTCTTGGGTGTATAGAATTCTTGATTTTGACAGTCCCAGGTTAATTTTTCTTTAAACATTAAATTTTCGTTTTTATAAAGATGATTTCCGCATTCTAGGTAAAGTCATTTAATTTGTCATAGTTCTTGCCACTTTTTCTGTTGAATTTTGTATATATATATAACCAACAAGAATCGACTGTAAATAAAAAATGTTGTTCCGTTTGTGTTCGATTTTAAAAGTAATTCATCTTCATTTAAATTGGATAGATGTAAAAAAATAAATTTTGTGATTTCATGAAAGCGTAGGAGCGAGATTCAAAAATTTCTACAATATAAAAAAATTTCTTTCTTTTCCACTCGAATTTCCATTAAATATTACACTCAATTACTGTCAAGTTTTTCCTTAGTTATTCGTTTGAAACGAAGTGGAAAATGACAGCCAGGGAATATTTATTCCTATTCTGGTATTTTCAAAATCAAAAATTGGTAAACACGAATATTGGAATTACAGTCGAACCTTTGCGATTATCGATTTTTGCGAACTTTTTCCTGGAACCTTGAACATTTCACGATTTTCTTCGTAAAATAACCTCTCTATAGCGAAGTGTATTTCCTATATAACGAACTTTTTCTTCTGTGATTCAATTTTTGTTCTCCCTTTTTTTAAAGTATTTCTGAAAAAATTATAGTTTTTCTCTCTTTAACACATTTTATGGTGGTCATAAATCTTGGACAGGTTTTATTAGATCCTAACTCACCGAGAACAATGGAGTTCTGGACGTTTCATTCAAGAAGTGCAACCTTTAACCCCCATTGCCCAGTTCACTAGAAACATCTTCGATACCCCCTCTCATCCTCAATGGAGTTGTCCCATGTCCTAGTTTTAAAATAATGTATGTTTAATATTTCTTGTATGCTTTAAATTATAAAATGTCCTTAAAATACATTTAATTTTGGTACAAAATTATTTTCTTAAAATTGAAAATACAGTGAATTCTTCGACATTCTCTTTTTTCTTGTTTTCCTTGCAGTTTTTCTTTCTTTCTTGATGGGTAAGATATATAAAATAAACACATATTAATATAAAAAAGGTGTGAATAATAATTTTTTTAATATAGTGTTTATGAATTTAAAATTTGTTTTGTGTGGTTTATAAAGTATATTAAAAGATGAACCTCTATATAACGAATTTTCCATACGACGAACTTTTATCCAGGATTTAGCGACTTCGTTATTTAGAGGTCCGACAGTATACCTAAAGCCCTTCCGATTCGACAACTAAAAAAAAATAAATAGAAAAGTAAACAAATAAATAAAACGAAATCACGAGAGCATTCCCTTCCCTCCGAACATGCAGTTCCTGTTCTCGGACGCGATCACATGGCTCCACTAGACATGTGACACTTGAAGGTTAAAAGTCTTCACGCCATTCGAAGGAAAAGCTCTTATAGCCCAGCTTTAAAGTACCATCCGTCAGAGTAGAAATTATTCCACATTTTGCGGAACTTTGAATGCTGCATCCAGATTGGGCAACTGAAGCCCCGCCTATCTAACTACGTCATCTCTGTTATACTAAAAATAACTAGTCTCTCGCGTTTCTACAGCAATAGCCTAACTTTCAATGTAATTTTTTAAGAAACTTGCTTTTAGTATTTTTGCTCTTAACTCATTAAATTAATCACGTCGAGTGTAACAACAGATACGCTATCCCCTTTTAACAAAAACAAGTTATTAAAATTTCAAGAACTAGGGGCTCTGCAACAGGTCCATATCATCAGACCAAGGTCAGGAGTTATCACGTTACTCTTGACTCGTCGCCGCTGTGGCTTCGCGTAGCATAATAAATGCAGCGGAACGCTATTCAGAATAGTTATTCTTACTTATTTAATGATAATCTAAATACTTCAATACCAAAAGCACTGTTTTTCATGGAGACTCCTATATGCATGCATACGGAAAGATTGAAGAAGTGTGGTGTATTGACGAAGAAAGATGTTCTTAGGTGGAAAGTCGATGCTGCGCTTTTTGAAACATCGGAATGTATGATAAGAAGCGATTTTTTCAAATTTACTCCGTGTCCAGATTCGAAATTTTTTCTGGTTGTTTTCAGTGTTGATACCAATACTTTTTTCACTGTGGGGCTTTGCCGAATTCCGTTGGTGGAGGGCGAAGTGGAAAATAATCTTTCAATCAAAGTTTCGTTTTCGCTACTGGATATAAGGAATAGATGTCATCACACTTGTGACAGAATACTTAAAGATGATGACTCGATCCAAGCTTCTTTTGACCGTAGTTGTTATACCAAACATAACGCAATGTTTTTACGAGAGGGTAAACTTATTATCCACTGTTCCATGGATGTGGAGGAAATTTTATCTGAAGATGTCCCTGAAGAAAAAAATTACATGAAAGAGAAAGTTCCAATTGAAAACTTAAGTAAGGATTTAGCTGATGATCTCGGTTCACTTCTTCAACTTGGATTACACACAGATGTGACACTAAATGTTGGTGAAGAAAAATTTCAAGCCCATAGAGCTATTTTAGCTGCTCGATCTCCAGTTTTTGCTAAAATGTTTGAGCACGAGTCCTTGGAAAAAATGGAAAATCGAGTAGTCATTGAAGATATTTCTGTGGATGCAATGAAACAGTTGCTTCATTATTTGTACACGGGTGACACTGATGAACTGTCAACTGAAGAATTTTTATCTCTTTTTGTTGCCGCTGATAAATACAATTTACCAAAATTGAAGAAAAATTGCTCCGATTCTTTGTGTTCAAGAGTGACAAGTAATATTGCTCTTAATGTTTTGGTTGTTGCAAATCTTCATGGTGATGATGATTTAAAAGAAGCTGCTATTAAGACAGTGCTTGAAAATGCAGTTGAAGTAATGAAATCCGAGGAGTGGCTCATATTCTTAAGGGAGTATCCTCGAGTTGCAAATGGCATTATTCTAAATTTAGCTATGAATGCAGTTAAAATTAAAGATACAAAGTCTTCATCTGTCAGTAAAAAAAGTTAAACCGTAGTTGCATAATGGACAAGTTATAATTTTTTTTATATCAGTGCTTGTTTCAGATGGCACATAAGGGACATTGGAGCTCTTATTACCAGAAATACAAATAATAGTTGTAGAAAAAGCAAATGTAAGCATATAGCTATAGAGCAGTGGTCTTCAAACATTTTCGACTTTCAGAATCATTTAGAATTATGAGGTGTTTCCAGAGAATCCCAAAATTCCACACATTTAAAAAAAAATCTTAAAAAGTATTCAAAGTAGGTCAACATTTTTTTCAATATTTTATATAAAGACAATTAAAAAAAGTACTGCATTTGTTATTAAAAATTTTAATATAATTTACTTGCATTCATAATATTAATTTATGATCCAATTGTTACCTATCCATGCATTATATTTAGTAATTGAGACATGTGTTTGCATTTTTTTACACAAACTGTCTAGGTCTATTGAAATTACCTGTAGTTACACATTCCACACACATATTCTGCATTTAATTTTTTTTTTTAACATTTTGCTTTTGTAACCACTCATGATAAGAAACATTTTTTACTAAAA
Organism: Trichonephila clavipes; assembly: GCA_019973935.1. Taxonomy (NCBI): domain Eukaryota; kingdom Metazoa; phylum Arthropoda; class Arachnida; order Araneae; family Nephilidae; genus Trichonephila; species Trichonephila clavipes. The sequence goes on from BMAU01021267.1 coordinate 83,952, forward strand.
ATGAGTTGTTCTGAATGGCATTAAAATGTTTATGACTGTGGGAGGAATCCTGTGTATTTTACATGAATTTGCAACCAAAATTTAAGAGTTGTTCTTGCTTAAATTCAGATTTTAACATTCATTCTGTTGATGTGTCAGTAAGTTGTTCCTTCTTCATTATAGGCTAAATGTGAAAAAAGATGCATTGTCCATCAGAAAACTATTTAATTTTGGTAAAGAAAATAGATTTTAATATTATTTTATTATGTTACAATAAAAGTTAAAAAATATTACAAAATAAAGTTATAAAAAAAAATTTCAATTTGAATGACTGGGATGAGTTGTAAAATACTTGTGGTTATACAAACTTCACAGAAAACGTGAATCCATTTTGCATAAATATTTAGTTTTATGAATTTTTAATTGTGACATGTGGAACCCCTGGGTATGTTTCGTGGAACACAGTTTGGAGACCTCTGCTTTATTGTAACAATTCATGAGAAAAAATGTTTTGCTTTTTGCATGTGAACAAACAATCATCTGATTTCTTCCAAATCTTTATTCTTTCATCCAACATAATAAAAAATATAACATTTTCAACATAGAAGTTTTTAATAACATTAGTTATAAAAATTTTTATAAATTTTCTGGTTATTAATATTGTGATTTTCATGTATTTATCCAATTATTTACAATTGAAACTCTTGAAGATCCAGGACCAGTATAAAATTTAATTTAATTTTCTAATTTGGAAAAGTGAGCAAATAAAAGGAAATATTTGAAATAAAACATTTTAAAATGTAAATACTAATAGTAGTTATTTTTAGAATTATTCTATTCTCAGTATTTCTTTTTTAGACAATGATTAATAAGCAAACTGTTTTAGAAACACATTTTTTTTTTAAAACTGTTATCATTAAAAAGTAATGCTTCAACAGCTATTTTACAAAAAAGAATGCACTTTATTTACATAATTGATAGTGTATTTTTTTCTTTATTGTAATTTCATAAGGTTGTATCTTTTACTAATTTTAAATTAAATTATTTTCAGTTCTATTCTATATTATTAAAATAGTATTTCAATAAGATTTGTACAAAAAACGACTGCAGCAACTTCTAAAATTGTTATTGAAATGCTTAATTTTTAGAAATAATGAACCCCTTACAAATTCTAAACTTTTATAAAATATAGCATATGTTCTTTTTTTAAATCAGTATAAACTGTTTTTAAAAACAGCTTAAAATCAATATAAAAAAATTAGTAAAAACAAAATAGGTAATTGAAAATTTCTATCTTGGATTTACACACAGATATTTTGATACTTAATGTTTACACATGGCAAATTCCATTCCATAATTATGTTAGTAATGAGACATTATCGCCAATGTTCGTGTTGGCAGTAATCTCAGAAAAGCAATTGCCAATCCATGTTCCAAATATTCAGTATTTGTTTTCAATCAAAAATTACTGTTTTTATTCAAATTCAAGCCACACTTTTTCCAATGTTAATGCTATTGAAAATCATATGCAGCTTAGAATTGAAGGCATCAAAATTCCTTGCATAGGGAAATTGAAGATGATACTCTGACAGTTGAGGGTATTAAGAGATTCATGTATGTTTTTAAAAGCTTTTATTACTGGTAAAGTAAATTAAATATTCCCTTATTAGTTCTCCTTTAAATTTTTGTTAGTTTCGTAAATATCGGATATCAACAAACTATTTTAGCTTATTTTTTACAAAAACTTGTTGAAAATTTGAGAGTGGTTTAGATTCAAATACATGTGGTGATGATACCTAATGTTAGCATTTAAGCTTTTTTAATTTTGACTAAATTTTTTTCCTCTTTTGAAGTACATTGTTTCAAACAAAATTTATATATTTAAAAAGTTATTTGTATAGGTTACAAACAAAATAAAAACTGGACTTAATTTATATCTATTGTACATTATGGAATGAATATCCTTTTTACATTTAAAGTATGTCATGTATACTCATGTTTTTAAAACTAATATTTTTAATATCTTAAAAAATTACATTTTTTCCCCAAGAACAAAATCACTTCTCTTTGAACTTTATGTTCAATTTTTTAATTCATCCTTTTTAAATACTGTATAAAAAAAATTTATATTCATAAATGGACAAATTCCAGGTTTTGTAAATGAGGTTTTAAATGACACTTTTTAATCTCTCATATTTTACTCTATATACAATTTTTTCTAGATATGTAAAATTGTTGTTTGATTTTGATACTTTTATTTAAAAATGAATTTTTGATAGTTCTGTATAATATATATTTTTTATACATTTATAAAGAAAATGAGTATATTATTTTTGCAATGAACTGATATAGAAGATGCAAAGAGACATTTTGTTAGGCATTGCTTTTAATGCTTCACTTGTTTGAGAATGTTATAAAACTGTGTTTTTAAAATTTTTTACAAATGTTAAGTTTCATGAAGAATTAAGTAGTTTTAGTTACAACTGTTATAAAAATAAGAAATTGTTGGTAATGGTTATTAGGAAGGAGAGTATTTTTTGTAAATAGAATGTATTAAAAGTCCAAATGTTTAAATATAGAATTATATCATTTGATTCAACTGTCATCTTTCAAATACATTATGATCAAGATGAATTTGGGAATTAATGTACGTAATTCAAAGTATATATATGCTATTTAGTATTATTAAAAATTAATTTGAATTTAAACATAAATATTAAAAAATGGCTTTTAATTTTTAGAAATTTATATTAAACTTTAAACATTTGAAAATTAATATCCAAGTGCTTAAAATTAATCTAGTTAGGGCTCAAAAATAAAAGATACAATGCTCTTATTAAATCATGCACAAAATGTCTATCATAAAAATTTACATTCATTCATATAAATTTTTACACAAATACTTAAAAGCTTATTACAAATTACAATTTAGAACCTACTTTAATACTTCATAATAAAGAGTACTGGTGGTTAAATGAAATGTTTTTATTTAATATAACTTTTATTAAAAAATAAATATTCTAATATGAAATTATAACCTAATTTATGTCAGTAATAAAATAAAAGTTACTTCTATATTCTTTAAAAGAATTGTATTTTATACTGTTGATGAAGTTTAACCCCTTAAGCAGTTTGCCTGTACAGTGTACGTGCTACCTGAAATTGGCCTCATCTGGTTTGGTACGGGCATCAATATTTTCTCCTTTCCTTTTCTGGTTTGCCCGCATTTTTCATTATTGAAAGAGACTATTTAGTATTATTATTTTTCAACAGATGGCGTGGCTTGTCCATGTAAATGAAATGCTTTTCAACTGGGTTTTTCTATGTGGAAGACAAATAAATATGCTAAACAGTGCATCCAATCCAGTGTTACAAGACAATTCTCAAAGAGTAAATTTTGGGTAGAAACTACTGTGAAGAGTTGCATGTATTTTTCGCTCTCAATATACTTCAAGGAATTGTAAAGAAACCTGGAATTGATCATTATTGGAGCAAAAGATATTCAACTAATACACCTTTTTTCTCTAAAATAATGTCTCATCGCCGATTCTGCCTTTTGCATTTTTTGCGCTACTTGCATTTTTCTGATAATGCAGCATTTGACCCACAAAATAACGAATGCCCAAAATTAGTAAAAGTTTGGTCAGTTCTGAAACATCTCAATGAGAAATTTAGTGAAACGGTGACACCAGAGCGAGATGTAACAGATGCAGAATGTACTTGAAAAAAGCAAACATTTATAGGGGGTTTTACGTCCAAAATTGTAAAATAAAAAATGTTGTAAAAGCATTAAAAGTGAAAAAAAAATTTTTTTTTTTAATATTCTTATTCTATTAAGTATGGTACTTAATTATATGCAATAAAAAAATATGCCTTTTTTGGAAGCATTTCTGGTAAAATAATTGACCGCTTAAAGGGTTAATAGAAATTACATCCTGTTTATAGGGCAAGCATAAGTACTTTGCTGTTTCATTGTTGAAAATTTCATTTTAATTGCATTGGTATTTACTGTAATGGATCAAAATTTTAGATGGAAATGTATACAGTTAAAAAAATATTCACCACCTTTATAACAAAGTTTCTTGACTTACATTCAACCATCACCCTTAATTTATATTACAAAATATTTTCAAAATTTTGCAATTGGCTTAATTTATAGATAAATGATGCCAAGTACAAATCATGTGTGATAATTACATCAACACAATATGCATCATATTAATATGTGATGGATATACAATATGTAGAGATGGATTCACACATTTTATGCCATCAAATGAATGGAACGAAATTTGAGTTAACTGTGCATCACTATGCAATGGATAAACTTCAGCCACTCATCAGTTCTTTTTGTTGATTTTTTTCATCATTTGAATTTCTTTCTTTAGAAATTCAAAGCATTTAGCTAAGAGAGAGTAGCTACTTAGCTCTCGGCCAAGGCAAAAACTTTGAAAAACCACCATCCCGACAAAGCACAGTAGCCACGCCTCCCGGATCCTATCGTCCAGCCAATCGTCATCATGCCACTCGGCAGAACATACAACACCACATTCGCCATGCCCCTCATCGAAGACATGTCCTGATATGGGATTGAGGACTGCTTCGCAGTCCAGACGCCCAAAAAAGCAACGTCTATGCTGAGATTATTGTTTATTAAACATATATCAAATGTTACCATGAGCACAAACCCATATTGCCAATGCCTAAATTCAAGCCTATACACATGCTGTTTATATTTGTACACCTTACACCTTTTGAATTTAATTTGAAAGCACTGCAGATTTTTTTTTAGTATATATATATAAATAACAGTTTTTATTTATATATATATACAACTTTTTTTATTCCAGTAAGTTTTGTTTATATTCATGAACAAAAATCTTAAATGAAGATTAAATGATATATATATATTTTCTGTTTTAATAAATATATACTGATGATACTATGTTTAATATGATTATATATTTAGTTATTGTTTTGTTTTTATTTTGCTACTATATTATTTGTCTGAATAAATTTTTTTTTTTACTTTTATAAATATTGTTTCAGTATTCGTATTCTTACATAATGAAAATAAAGTGAATAATATTTTTTGATAACATGGTAATAATTCTAAGCTATTTGAAAAAAAAATTGTGAATATAAAGAGTTTATATATAATTCCAGTATAATAGAGAAAGATAACTTTCACTAAGGTTCTCCCATAATTTTCTTTTTCCTTTCATAAGGTAGACATTTTTTTATGTCAGAAGCTTTTTCTGTTTACTGGAATAAAAATTGTTTAAATAATTTTTGGTTTCAATTATTTCCAATAGTAGCTTAAATAGTGTTATATTTAACACTATTGAAAGATCTGGTTACTATCAATTCATAATTAGCACAAATTAATTATTTCTTGCTTTGAAAAAAGGAATTTAGTTCATTATTATTGTAACAAAACTTAAGGACTTTCATTTTTCATTACTATATTTTGTTATCATGATGCCACATGAAGTTTCGGATATTTCAATAATTACAATATTGTAAAAAAAACCCCAATAAGGATAAGTTTTATGTAAACATTGACTATGGTGCAAACACATGGCTGCATTTCTCCTGTTCCTGTGACTTCATATGTTTCAACTGAGCTCATTTCTATCAAAGATCATATACTTTAGATATTTTTCTTCCATAAAAAAAGGATTTTCTCTTATAAGTAACTGTATGTTGCGACATAGGAAAATGAATAACACAAACTTAAAATGTATTTCTAAAATAAAGTTTAATTTTTTGAATTATAGCTAACAGACAAGAAACAATTATAGTTAATTTAGTGATTTATCCATTAACAATCAAGCATGCTAGTTCATAATGCACAAAGATGCTTACTAATGTAAAATAAATTGATTTTCATCAATATATAAACTTTGAATTATAAATATTTATACGGTTTTTAAAGTTATAAAGTAATTAAAATTACAGAGTTTTCTGGTATTTTAATATATATTTCATGTCTATTCTGAGCATTTTTTGAAGTAATAGATGTAGTTAAATTTTGTCAGAATTAAAAATATATAAATTATAGTCTTATGAATTATTATGACATAGCTAATTAAATTGACATGGAGTTCACAATTAAAAATTACTAAACAATGCTTTTTGAAGTTCAATCATACACTGTATGAATTAACTACAAATATAGATTAATATAGAATAATTAATATTCAATTTAACCAAGTAGAGAAATAACTTTCAAGCTAATATAAATGATTCTGTTAACATGGCCATTTAAGTCTTAATTGTAAGGCAGTCTTTCCTACTTACATGTCGTCATGTTTAAGAGCTTATATAGTTTGTCAAAAATTAAAATATTTGTAATTATTTTACAGGTAAAATTTTTCACAAATTTCATAACTACCAATTTGTTACATAACATGCTCACATTTAGGTATAAAATGAGCCTTGAATGCATAATTAAAACTGATGAATACTGTCATTTTAATACCTTTTAAGAGTTATCTTAATATGTATAGTAAATAGTACTGCATTTTAAATGTTCAGTATGATATGATAACATATTTATGATACCTAATATATAATATTTTCCAAATATAATACCAATATGATGAGATTTTTCTATAGTTAAGTAAAGTATTAATCTAGAATTAAATGAAAGTTAAATCTTCTTTTGAATATATGCATGTGCTTTAAATTAACTGAAATATTAATAAAAGCAAAGGAAAGATGAAAATTTCTATAAGTAATTTTAAAAAATATTGCTGTGTAGTAAATTATATCACAGATAAAAGTAATAAATACACTGGTGCAGCTGGTTCTGAGTGAGTCTTGTATCAAAACTTCTTTGGGGCTCTTTTTTAGATATGATAACCCTGTTAATGGGACTGTAGTTACATATGCTGGGGGCCTTATCGATACAGCAGTAGCTATGACCTCTGGATAAGTATAAGAATTCAGTTGAAAGTATGGGCAAAATATTTGAAGTTCTTATTTATTTCAACAATTAAAACTATTTTTCTTTGAATATCATACAAATAAAACATTTTTTTACTGTAACACATCATTGCATTTCTGTTTATGTTATTGTACTCAATAAAAAGACAAAATTTTCAGCAATTCTGTTAGCTGTAAACATATAAAATAAGTATTTTTTTTTTTTGTCAATTAAAATTTAAAAGATACGATTTTCAAAAAATGTACTAAATAGTTAATATTACAGTGTAAATAAAGTTAAAAAAACTCCTCCAATTTCATTTAAACTCAATGAAAAGGAACTCATTTTGTTCATTTATACGTTAATTTGTAAATTCAATAAATTACTTTCTTTCAACAATTTATGTGTCACGATTTATTCAAGAAAATGTTTTGTGGAACATGGTCGATATTTGACCATATTCCAAAGTATCTAAAATAAAATAAAGTGTATAAAATTGTTTACTGTATGTAATTTAGTGACTAACTCTCACATTTCACAAAGCATAAATTATATCACAAGCTTACATCACAGAACAAAAAAGTAATAAGATACGATAGAATGTAAGATTTAACACATTCATATACTTAAATGCCTTCTGTTTGCATAGCCATAGTTCTGACGAGCTACAAAGTTTTCTTCATTGCTTATCAAAGAATTATAAAAATCTTGGTTAGGTATATCACTTAATCTTCCACCAAGACTTTCAGGTAGAATTTCTGGTGAAATCTGTTTGTGCAAACTTTGCAAATCATCATGAAAGTACATCTGTAACAAATACAATAATATTTCACATAATAAATGTTTCTTTACGTTATATACTGAAGTACACAATTCATATTTTAAAACAATTTCTTAAATTTTAATTTTGAAAACTTCATTGTTTTTAATAGAAATATTAATATAGTGAATTGCAGATAAAAAATATGTATTTTGTTTTTCTATTTATTAATTTTATACAAGAAAATTAAAATTATTCACTAATACTCTTGGTGTATATATATGTATATAAATCTATATTAAATGACTTAAATTTTTAACTTTTTTTTCAATTTCATAAAACTGACATGTTTAATTAAAAAAATATCAAAGCTCAAATGGAAAATGTTAAGGTGATTTCCAAGGTTGTAATATACCTTTTACATTATTTGGAAATTTAATTAACAAATAATTTAGAACTTAAAATACTAAATTAATATAAAAATTTAATATTTAGTACTCAAAAACAGAAATAACTTGTAAAAATATTTATGTAATGCAATATGTATTCCAAGATACAATATTATTTATGAATGAACATTCAGACATCTTACACTTTAAAAATCTTATTTAAATAATCAAAAATATCAATTAAATATTTTATGTGTGCACAAAATAAATTTAAATGTAATACAAGTATAGGTAAAAGCAAATGCTTAAGAAATGCACATGAAGATGACATCAATTACATAAGCCATTTATACTGAAGTGCCTAAAATCATGTAGGATTTCCTATTTCCAGGCGCAGAGCAACAACTTGACATAGTATTAAATCAACAAGTCATCAGAAGACATCTGAAGAACTATTCAACCATAGAATTTCTAAACCTGTTCATTACTGTGAGTGTTGCTGGGTAAGGATCTAAGACATGAACTGACCTTTCAATAATATTCATTATACATTAGATAGTATTTATATCTGGCTATTCAGGTTACTAAATTGTTTGCTGAAACTGTCCAGAATGTTCCTCTTACCAATCATGAATGATTTTGACCCAATGACATGGTGCATTGTCATGCTGGAAATTTTCATTATTGCTTGGGTAGAAATCAATAAATTGATACAAATGATTTTCCTAAAAACTAATTATAACCATTTTTTAAGTCAATAATTGGCTAATTTGGCCACAAAATCAATCCATATCATGAAATATTATTTACACCCTTATGAAACCACCAGCTTGTACAGTGCCTTGTTTACAACTTGGGTTCAAAGAGTTTGTGTCACATTCAAAACCTACCGTCAGCACTTTCAAACTGAAATCTGGACTCATCTGACCAGGCAACACTTTTCCAGTCATACAAGATCCAGTTGATGTTCACAAGCCAAATGGAAGAGATGCACCCAATATGTTGTTAGTAGACACACTCAATCTACTGCTATGTGTTACATCCCAGCAACACCAAATTTTGCTCATGAAATCTGTCATATGTCCCTAGTTGTAGCAGTTATTTCATGGTGTAGACTACAATTGCTGACATGGTGTTGGTAATACCTGAAATTAGATATTTCAAAAATTTCTGGTCTTTGCGGATCGAAGAATGTTGAGTACCCTAGCAATTTCCGAATTGGATTGACCCATGCCTCTAGCTTTAACTAGCATTCTATGTTCAAAGTCTTAATTCTCATTGTGTGGCCATAATTACATCAAAAATTTTTCACTTGTATCACTTGAAAGATCTAAGCATTGTTATTTACAGATTTCTTAGGAAATACTACAATCTTTTGGATATTTGTACAGGGTGCATCAGCATAATTTATTGGTTTGAAAGGTCAATTAAAACAATGTTGTTATAGGTATCATTGTATGTATTTATTCATCATATACTACTATATTGGAAATTTATTTTTACAGTTTTGAAAATTTTACCTAATAAGTGGGGATGCACCTAGCGATACACTGATTTACCCGAATTCAGAAGTTTTGGCTACTCTTTCCTATATAGCTTCCTGTATGTTGGCTATTCCTTGGTGGAGTTAAGCAAGGAGGACATTAAGAATTTTAAGTACCCCAGAGGTGCAACTATTGCCATATCAATGACACGGGACCCCAAAACTACAGGGCCCCCAATATGTAACATATTGACACTTTAAAATAAGTCTTATTAATGCAATCCTTTTTATTTATTTTCCAAAAAAGGCCCTCTAGAAATTTTCATACAGGGCTAGCTATGCCACTGAGGTATCCCCATAAAAATAGTCACAAGGGACTGAATGCCTGAGCCGCTGAGGATTGCCTTTAGGGCAATCAGACAGGAAAGAAGCCAGGGAAGTTTTCTTGAATAACTCACATTGCAATTCTCACTGTGTGTATGTCTCATGGCTCCATCCTATTACTGAAACCTTACCTCCCTAACATCCATTTTTCATACATGGCAAAATGAGAAAAAAAAATTTAGATCATTGTCATGTAGTGATCAGTTCCCTGTTTATTCTCTTAAAAAAAGTAAGGGCTAATAATTCTTACTCTCAACAGTACACCACCAAACTGTTGTATGTTCACAATAAAGGGTCTCATGAAATTCTCTGGAATTGTTATCACTCCAGTAATGCATGCTTTTCTTGCTAATATAATGAGAAAGAAGAAAATGAGCCAGTCACTAAAGAACATTAGCAAATTATCAGGCAAAATTTTAAGGAACACTTCACATGTGTGTTGCTGAGGCACACAGTCATATTCATGAGTTCTTGCACCACAGTCAACTTGGAGGAATTCTCCTCACAGAAAGCTTAGACATTCCAAGGAGAACTGCACATTTGTATAATGAGCACTGATTTGATTTTTTTTCTATTGACATTGCACTCTAAAGCAACTTGAGAGCTATTGGTGATGGATCTCATAATTCTGAACCACAATAAAGTGACGAGGATGACACTAGAGCTGGCATTCTACGCTTAAAACTTCCATGCCATGCAAACATAACGACTTTCAGCCTTTGTAGATTTAACATGCAGTTGTCCTCTTTCTGTCAGGTTAGACTTGAGGGCTTGATAATGCCAGAAATGAATTCTTGATCATAAACCCTCGACTGCCACTGCAACATGCTGAAGAGCTTGAAAAATAAACTGTCTTACCACTTCAATATTTTGAGTAGATTTCCGAGAACATTGCCCTGATTTTCTCATTTTAAGATTGACAGTTCTCTTAAATGTACCTGCTCATGTAACAAACAGTTATCTCACTAGATGGCAACAATCAATTGATCATTAAAAAAGTTAATCTCCACAGCAAAAGCATTCACTGCACATTCTTGATTTTTTCATTAATTCATAACTTGTAACTATTATCCTTCTAATATCAGCATGCCACTATTATCAATTTATAATTTCAACTAATTAAATATAAAAGTTAAAAATGTTTAATTTACTATTTCCAATAAGTTTTAAAATGTTTCACAATATAATATATTACAAATAAATATGCAACATAAGTGTGATAAAAATTAATGTATTACTAAAATTGAAATTTATGAAAAAACTTTACAATTATGATGTGTCTATCTTCCTTATATTTTGATACCTTCATTTAGGAAGAGATAAAAAAAATCTTATTTATTAAAATTTACTGGTTAGTATTTTCATCTCCAAATAAAATTAATTTCCCAAATGGACCTTTTGTGTAGTTAAAAAAACCATTTATACTGAAAAACTATAACTTAACTATCATTAAGACCATCCCTTTATTTTATCAAAAACACTACATATTTGAATATATAGTATCACCCAGATATCCTTTTGTATTTGCCACATATAAATCAAACATTTACTATAGTTTAATGAACAACTTAAGTATTTAAAAATTTTAAAACCAGAAGCACATGCCCAAAAGAGTTATTTATTAAAATGCCCATAAGAGTTAATATATCAATTAGAACAATAAATATTTTTTCAAAAACTTACATAATAATTTGAATTTTGATTACTTAAATTACCATTTCATTGAAAAAGAATTAAATATAAATTTTCGATTTGTAAATTTGAAATAAAATCTTACCCTATTTTTTACTTTCTCAGTCAGCAAGGGTTTAACTAAACCATAAAGTACAGAAAATATGCTTGAGTGGTTAATGATGTGCGTAGTTTTATGTCGAATTGGTAAACAATCCTAGAATAAAATGGTTTACATTATATGCCATACATTGTCATAAGTTATGAAAATACTTACAAGTTTATTTTATTACATTTGAAAAATTTTTTTAGTATAATCTTTCATTTAAACAAATAAGTTTTGCTATAAAATTCTTTAAAAAATGCACTTAATAATTCCTATGTTTATGAAACATTGAAAGCAGTATTAATAACAAGCAACAAATAAGAATTTTCTGTTTGATGGAAACAATAAATCCTTATACTGGTAACAAAACATGAAAACTAAAAATAAATATTTTTCTCATCATAACACTTTTTTAAGAATAAGTTTGACAGTTACAAACTGAAAAGTTTAAATTCAGTTTTTCCTGGCGAGGAAACAAATTTAATCTAATGTTAGTCATTTACAAAAACAAATTTTTAAACTTTTTTAAAATTAAATATATTGCTCTATTACAAGCTAGCAGTGGTTAAACATAAATGCTTTTAGATATAACATAATAACAGTACATTGCAAGAATAATTGTAAAAATTTTTATGAAAAATCCATAAAAGAAACAATTAAAAATACCATACAAGAAAAAAGCTATATAAAAAATTTTTGACTAAAAATAATCTAAAAACATTCACTGATATAAATAAAATACCATTTTTCCCCTAACAAAAAAAAGTATCAAACAGCTAAACATTTTTTAGTACAAAAATTGGCTGAAACTCGTTAAATGTCACCAATGGCATAGAATTAATACTTAAGTATCAAAAGAATATATATTCCTTAAAATAATTAAAGATATTCAAATACAATATCAAAAGTCAACTCAAATTCAGTTTTTTAAATGATGATCATATTCATAAACTTAAAATTTTTTAGCAAATATATATAATTCAGAGTTCCTCATAAAGTAACTTTCTTTATATATTGACGACATTTCAACATTCACAAGTTTGGGTCTGAAAATACTTTAATTGTATGAAATAATTCAATAAGATTTTGTTGGGTTCGAGCAAAAGAACTGTTTATTTTAGGTGGGAAAGTGACTGTATGATTATGCATTTCCCCCCACTTCATCCAACTCATTCTTTTTATGCTGAGTGCTCCTAGTTAATAATACATTTATTAAAATTTATGTTTGTGCTCGTAATAAACTGTGATGTCTATTTCTGAAGAACTAATTTCACAAGTTAGAAATTTTAAAAAATGTGTCAATATATCTACTGGGTTTTCTTGTTTCTTAAAAATTTTCAATACTAAAATTTTAAACGCATAATGTAAAGATAAAACTAGAATTTAATGTAAATTGTCAAATAATTTTTTAAAAAATGAAATATTAATGAAAATAACAATTAACATTAAAAAATCTTTTCTTTTTCATGGTTGTGACATTAAAAAGGTTAATGCTTTGCCTTAGTGATAATTCTATTTAGAGTGTTGGAATGGAATTATATATTCCGTCAAAATTTACAAAACAGAAAATCATTTATAAAGGGAAGTTTATACAATCAAACCACCATTAATTTTCAAACTGATATAACAATTTTTTTTCAAGCATTCTCAAGGAAATTACTTAAAGTTCTTTAACCCAATAACTGACTTTATACTTAATCATAGTCTTAATAGTCAAATATTTTAAGGCATTAGACTTCCATTTTTTTCACCAGATTCTATTTTTGAGTTTTAGTTTTTATATTTAGCTCAAAAGAATTGTTTTTTACTTAATAAAAACTGTTTTGCTATCAGATAAGAAACTGTATGGTTTGCCATCAATTATCCCTCTTAATTTATAAGACTTATCAATTTATAATTTGCAATTCATGAAATATAATTAGATTATAAAAAAAAAGCTTATTTGTCAGAGTCTATAAGTTGGTGACTGCTTTGTCAATTTGTCCCCCCACCACCAACATGAACACTGACAATATCACCCAAAAAGAGTATTCACAACACAAATACAATGATAAAGAGTTCAAGTATAATGGGGTTCCACATTGCTTTTACCTATTTATAATACTAGCAAACAGTATAAACTAAAATGTGACTTACTTTCTACATGTTACCATGTTTCGCTTTATAATTCCTATAACGAATACAGTAACAGAAAAAGAGAAAGAAAATGACACTAAATTTAAACTAATCATTATAAACAAATTGACTATAATTTGAAAATAGTACTAAATATTTATAACATCAACTAGTACATATCACAATATTTAAAAGCACCATGAACTGTTTCTAAAATTGGCAACTGAATAAGTCAGAGTTTGGCTTCATGGTCTATAGCTGAAAAGTAGTAAAAAAAGCAGACAATTTTTTTTTCAGGAAGATTTCGAAAATTTATATTTTTTAATTGTGAATATCTTTAGATGGTATATATCTTTCAAACAAATGAAATATTGCTTTAAACCGCATTGATAATGAGTTATATTCATTTATTAAGTCAGTTGACTGTTTATGAATTTGTAGTCAGTGGTGTTTCCATTGAGCAGTGTATTGAAGTCTAGGTTCTCTGAAAAGCCACAGTTAAGGGGTTGATGCTGGCTAAATATGTAGATACTCCAAATCCTCACATTAGCACAGCAAAAATATTACAGTGGGATGCTAGATTTACAGCTTACCTCATTGTTTGAGCATGGTCTAAAATTATGATGTATACTGACTGTGGGTAGAAGACCTTTGAGTTGGGCTGAAAAAGTCAGCAAAAACAATTAAAAAAAGCAGATATAATGCTTCAAGTAATTGGAGATATTTTAGTACCCTAGTTTGACTTTTTTTTATAACCATTAACAGTACATGAGTGAAAAAATACGAATATGTGGTCAGCAAATTTTTAAAAATTTCTCATCACTTGTATTTTTTTTAATCAATAAAATTTGATATGAGTGGTGAATTATAAAATAACTTAATGTAGTAATGAATATGAACAAAAATGATGGCAAAATATATATTTCTTGATTTGGTAATAAAAAACAAATTTTATAGTAACATAAAATAGTTTGATCCCTATACACAATTATATATATCTTTTACTTTCCATATCATTTTAAAAACATGAGGAGAGGGGGGGACCACTAATAGTTCAGTATCTGAATTGTTAAGACTTCAAGATCTCCTTATCAAAGAAATATAGACTTTTGGAACTCTAAATGCAATTGTTTAAGAATATAAGAAAGATGCATAACTAAGATTTAAGGTCTCAGAACTATGATTTTTTATCAAATGCCCGCCTTTAGGGAGGGACAGAATATTTGTGGTTTTTTGGTTCCAAAACAATTTGTGTTCTAATCATAAGTACATGAAAATAACATGCTTACAAGGAGAGGGCACAAACAAGGAAATTCATTTGGGGTTGAGACTTGGTGTAATAGTAGTACTCCTTTAGGGTGTTTAACCCTCAATGTAATTCTGCCGAATGGTCAGTCAATTTGGAGAAAAAAGCCTTCGAAATTCATGCTAAGCTTTTATACAATTAAATTTGAATTTCCTCCAATGATTTCATAGCTTGGTTGATATATTATCTGCCTACTATGCGCGAGGTCTGGGTTCGATTCATTGGTCAATGTTTTTTTTTCATTTCATTCAATTATTTTTAAAATTAAATAAACTTATTTATGAAAGGTTTATTAAATATTAAATGATATTTTATGTAATTATTTTGTATTTTATAAAGTAAAAACAATTAAATTTATTATTTAAATTGTTCATTATTTAAAATTATTATTAATAAAAATATTTAAAATAGTTATTAATTAAAATTATTTAAAATAATTATTTAAAATATTTTTAATTAAAAATTACAATTAATTAATAAGAATTATTATTAAAATTATTAATTTATTATTGAAAGTATTAATTTATTTTTAAAATCAATTTATTATTGAAACGATTAATTTATTATTTATTATTGAAATAATTAATTTTTTTAAAAATTACTTTTAACTTTTTAAAACCATTTAAAAAGGACTTATTAAATGTTTTATAAAATTATAAAATAATTAATTTAATAATAATATACTTTATAAATTATTTTACATTATATATCATATTTTATTTATAGTATATTTTATTTCACATTATAAAACTATTTGTAACTCATTTTTATGTATAATATCATTTAATATTTATTATATATTTTATTACAATTATTTATTAATATAAAAATATATTTATAAAATTTAATATAAATATTTATATAGTCACAAAACCTTTCATAAATAAGTTTATTTAATTTTAAAAATAATTGAATGAAATGAAAAAAAAAATTGACTGATGAATCAAACCCAGACCTTGTGCATAGTATGCAGACAATGTATCAAAAAAGCTACGATATCATTGGAGGAAATTGAAATTTAATTGTATAAAAGCTAAGCATGAATTTTGAAGGTTTTTTCCTCTGAATCGACTCACCATTCATCAGAATTACATTGAGGGTTGAACACCCTAAAGAAGTACTACTATTACACCAAGTCTCGACCGCAAATGAATTTCCTAAGTCGTGCCCTCTCTTTGTTAGATTCATAATCTTCAAATTTAATGCTTAAGAGGAAAATAGCAAAACTTTGTATAAAAAAATATAATTCCTGCTTTAATAAATTACTCAAGAACAAAAAAATATTTAAATTATTAAAGAAGGTACTTATTAGAGCAAATTGAATACTTTAATACAAAAAGATAAATGCATATATATTACATATAAAATAAGTATAAAATGCTTTAAGTGAAAGGTATTTACCTGTAATGTACTAACAAAACATCGAACATCAGAAATTTGTATTTGTAACAGATGAGACCATGAGAAATCTTTCATGTCAGCAATAGTAATAACACCACATATTTGAGTAACAGGATTTTTAATGGCCATTTCATTGCACATAATATTAAATTTCAAGAGTTCATCACATGATAAAGTTGTAGGATCCCACTTACCTAACAAAAAATTACAGTTGTTTCAATATACAAAACATATAGATTACGAGATTACACAATGCGGCATAGCATTATGGGGGAAAAAATAGAAGATTGCACTTTCAACAATAAATTATTTATGCAAATTTCAATAATAAATAATGCATTTCAAAAAGTGAATAACAACATATATTAGAACATAAAATGTATACACAATACTTACATTAAAAAATAAAACATGCAAGGAAAACAAATATCATTTACTCCCACACAATCTCTATTACACGTAAAACTGTCTAAATAGCCTTGAATTTAATGAATTATTAATTGCATTTTCAACAAAACATTAAAAAAAATAAATAAAAACTAGTTTATATATATATATATATATATATATATATATATATATATATATATATATAAACATAGAAATATACCATGTAAAAATAAAACTACAAAAAAAAAGCTGTTCAGTTTATAAAAATTTGCTACTTTTCCATTTCATCAGCACAGGAGATGGTTGTATTGTTTTTGAAAACTAATGCCAAATGGAATATACCTTCTGGTAAACTTTTCCTACCAGATTTCCAAAACAAGTTATGGCCTTTTCTTATTAGTAACATCTTTTTCCTAACATATCAAAAATGGATGAAAAACCAAAGAAAATTGGAGATTTGGTCAGGTATTGTGTGTTGTCGCTAATGAAGTCTGCTTTGTGAGATTTGTGCTGGTGAAATGGAAAAATACCAGAAATTTAAATATTTCATTTCATGAGTTAAAAAGATATATCAATATCACGTGCAAGACTCTTACCAAATTTTGATAGTAATATTGCACATCCATCTGCATTTCTGTATGGTAAAAAATAATGGAGATTCGAATTTATTGCATTCATGCATGATCTTGGAGTAAAATTCCTGAACATGCTTGGATATGTTACAGGTGCCATATAGTATTTTTTGATCAGATTAAAAGCAAGTTGACAATCAAACTTCCTTGCTCTTAAGAACACGAGGAGAAAATTGTCATCCATGCATGGAGTCAAGTCTGTTTCTTCTAATTAAAAAAAAACAACTTTTTAAAAACTAAAAATCATTGTCATACAAATTTATAAAGGAAACTGCATAGAAATCTTATCCATTCCTATAAAAGCTTCGTTTTTGAGAAAAAAATTAAATTCCATAATTTTTCAAAAATTGAAAAAAAAAATAAAATTCTTAGAATTTTTATATAAATTTAAACACTTTTTAACACTTGAAGTTAATTAAATTTATATCTTTAACAAGATGATCATTTCTGATACAAAACATCATAACAAATTTTAAAGACAAAATTAAAGGCTTTGTTGATGAAATATTAAAAGAGGAGGGAAAATATAGTATTAGTCATCAAGGAGAATTAATGATGTTTTGGTGCAATTATTTTTTTAATCACGTTTCCCTAATAATTTTAAGGGGACACAGTGTAATTCAATTGACAAAAATCGGTCCAAAAATCAAAATTTTTTTAGCTTATTTTTTAGCTTAAACTATTTTTTATACAGTTTTCTACAAACTCACAAAATTTGAAAGCTCTAAGTTTAAAAAATGCAGAGTTATGATAACTTTTTTGTTTGTTTTTATTCACATTCCAATGGCAAATCAAAACTTTAAACTGACTTATCTCGGAAAGATAAAATAACTAGTTTTTCTTCATTTAAAAAATGTGTGCTAAGGTTTTTTTTCTATTGTACCTAATACTTGGAAATTTTTTTCGCTTGTAGCTAATAGTACAAGAAACAAAAGTTGGTATGCATTTTTCGATCAAAGCAATCCTTATTTTTAAAAAATAATTGAATTTAGAATTTACTCATTTTTTAAGGAATTTTCAATAAGCATTCATACACAGAAGTATTGAACGAATACTAATCATGTTATCGCAAAACCCATACCAACTTTTGTTGCACATAGTTTAATATACTTGTAAATCAAATTTCAAATATGTACATCAATTTTTGTAGAAGTAGCATTTTGAAATTATTCCATAAGTTTCAAGTTTTTCCCTTAAAAAATTAAATGATTAGCTTTTTATAAAATTTTGTGCACAAAATCTGTTTTACATCATACATACACAAAGAAGGCAACCAAAAAAATTATGAAAATCATTAAATAAAAAAATTTTGTATAAATCGTACCATTTCCCCTTACGCAACGAAAATGTAAATCAAAAAAATTTTTTAGAGTGCTTATTTAAGGGAAAAACAGTTCTAGTCTTTTGTTTTTATAAGATGTATTTTCTGTTACAGCTTTACCATTTTTTTCTTGTTATATTTGTATACACTAGTATATATTATATATACACTAGTTAAATTAATGAATTTAGTTATCAATTTCCAACTCTTGAATTTAGTACAAAAATTTTTTTATAGTTTTAACAGAAAATAACTGATAATTGTGTATTATACACCTTTTCTTCATACAATACAATGTATGTATAGTTAAGCTGTATCCCCTTATGTTGCAAGTATTTTAGTTACTAACAAGACAAAATATACTATAGTATTATTTTATATATTAAATACTAAACATTTAATTTACACCTATTTTGATAAATTAATTTTTTTAAATAAAAATTTTACTACATTGTGTTACATGTTTTTTAAAAAAGTAAAAGAAATATAATAAATGGATAAATAAAATAATTCTTTAAAGGTACTTTTCCGTTTCGGTGGCCCGTTGGTAACGGTTAGTTATTAGTTTTTTTTGTCAACACAAAATAAAAAGTAATAATCTCAATTTCAGATTCAGTTCTTAATTGTCATACTGAGGTGGCATATCTTTTACTGCTTCTAACATTGAAAAAAAAAGATTTTTTTACATCCGATTGGCGATTTTTTTTTTTTTTTTTTTGATGTTGCATTTTTACGGCCCCCTGAAACGGAAAAGTACTATAAAAACATTTATTAGTCATTGTTTTTATAACATTTGTATTTTTTGTGCATATAAATATTTTTTTTTATCAAAAGACATTAAAACTTAGTTAATAATTGAAACATTTATCAAATACTAATCATATGAAATAACCGCAATTGCCAATTTTTAATATAACAAATATTTCTTCCTTTTTTTACTCATTACTTACTCTGTAACATATCTTTTAACATATCCAGACATCTGGGAATTTCATCAACTCTTTCGTGTAATTCTAATTCTGCTATTCGTTGAATATCTTCTGTTATTACATCTAAATCAAAAGGTTTGAATATTTCGCTCGGCTGAATGTTCTCCATTGTTTCTGAAAAATAAAATTTCAAAACAAATATTAGCTTTTCACAATCAAACTCAGATTTTGACAAAAGTTTGCAAGGGTGTGTTCTGCTCTTTTTGAACGACAAAACAAAACTAATAAGTATTGATATATTCAAATGACTCACTCACGTACAGGTGTTTTGTTCAAACGCCTCCACGCTGATTTTTTTTTCAATAACTACATTTTGGTCAGCAGCAAAAATTGGCCGCGCATACGACGGAAATCATTACCACTCAGGAAATACTTGGCCTTTGAGAAAGAAAATGGAAAAAACAAAACTTCTGTTTATATGCCAAGAACATTTTTAGCAGACGTACACTTTCAAGTTGCCACCACTAAAAAACGCCGGCATAAAATTGTTAAAAGCAGAAGTATCGAATGAAGGAATGGAGGCTAGTCATTTGTGTTTAAATAGCAAATCCTTTAAGTTTCAAGTAATGCTTACTAAGATTAAACCAGTCACGAGAACATTAAATGAAACTACAACTCTTTGCAGCTTGCAATCAATAGACATGAAAATAACATTTTCTTTTTAAAAAAATTCGCATAGTTCAGACTTTTATTTCGATCTGTGTACCTCGTAATATCCTCACCTATAATATTTATTATTGAAGTTCCGATTAGAATTACTTGATTCGTTGTTTTGTTTTAATGAAATATTCCAAGAACTTTTTTCTCTCACAAAATTTCTTAGTTATTCCCCTCCCCTTCTCTCTATACAAAATAAAAGCGGCTTCACCGCAGATAATCACTGTCAATTTAATTTCGAAAGAGAATTGCTGTCAGAAGTTGATGACATCTTAGAAGTAACTCTAAACTGCAGGCAAGGATGAAGATTTTAAGACTATATTTTCCTTTCTTCCTGATATGTTAATGAAGTGCCATACACAGACAATTTTCATGGGAGGGTTTATATTTAAAACGCAGATGAAAGCAAAATGACATAACCTGTAAGCTAAAATTTAAGAGTATGTTGATCTGTGGAAGAGGTTTGAATTCCCAAACTCTACTCTCATTTACGCTACTGTACAGTTGCTAATTATCAACCTATAATAGAAAATTCTCAACTTTGCATGACTTTCATATATTATATATTTAGCATTACTGTTTCTAATAAACTCACTAATGGAATAAAAGAATTGGATTCCGTTTGGTTATAACATAGTTTATATTCTGTTTTACTGTTTCTGGTAAATTTTTTTTTTGCTAGCTTTGGCAGAACAAACTAAACATAACACAATCAAACTAAAACCAATCTAGCAAATATGACAACCTAAAGTAAAGTAAAAGCGCCGCAAAAAAATTTAAACAATTTACAATAATGTCTGAAAAAGCTACTTAAACTAAGCTAAGCTACTTTCATAACCAACAAGCTTAACAAAGTGCATTAATCTGGCTAATTTGCATTTGTTTTCATCTTGTGAAAAATGTTTTTAGTGTATTTCACTTTGTTTGGATCAATGACTGGTAATTCAGTTTGTGGATAAATTATTATACTTCGTTTGGAAGATATCACTTTTCTCTCACACTTTATTTTTTAGTTATTATACAAACAAAAGTAGTTAAGGTTATTTTATTGCGATCAAAATTAATGAAATTTGCTATATATTTTTACTGTGCATTGGTTCACAGAGGGTGAAGATACATGCAGCAAGACGTCATAGAACCAACACAATTCGTGTGAGAATTGCAACCGGAGAGGTGGCCAATCATTAATTTTCTTTATGGTAAAAGGCTATTTACCATATTTCTTCCTCCAGGCACGAAATGGGCAATGTTCAAAAACGAGGATTGGGTGAGGTCGATAGCTCTGATTTTAACCACAAATGGTGTGGTTATTCTAGAAATGTCTAGAACGGATTATGAGCAGACTTTGAGTTATGTATAACTTGACTGCTCAAGCAAAAGGCGTGGACTGTATACTTTAAAAATGTGTTGTTTATTGAGGACGGTAGGTACGTCCGCTCCGAGGATGCATTACAAGCATACTGACGAAATGTAAACAAGGAGGACTACTAGCGCCCTCTGCACATGCGGGTCGTAACAAGGATCAATCACATCCCAGATTCCAAGGTAAGCCATTGGTTAAGCATTTCGGTATATTACCAGTCTTTTTAGCTTATGCATACCATATTTGGTGAATAATTATTCTGCTGGTAAATAACTTTGGAAACGCCGTGAAAAAAAAATTAAGACAATAAAACATTGTATATCGTTGAGCCGTTATATCCCCATTGTGAACTAATGATCATGACGCCATATTATCACGCAGTGTGATGTTCATTATTTGCTCAATGTTTACAATACAATGAAAGAAATATTTGCAGATGATTTTTTAAGAAAACGTTCTGAAAACAGATTGGGATTAAAGACTATAAAAATATAATGTATTCAGTTATACTAATGCACATGCATATGAAATATGAAAAATTAACTTGAGGATAAAATTATCAAATTTAAGAATGAAAATTTGTTTTTCCGTGGGATCATTCTTTCCGTTATCTACTTTCCTTTCAAAAGAAGCATAGTTTACTTTCCAGATTAATTATATCGCTTAGTTAATATTCACTGATAAAGTTTTCATAAATTTCAATAAGTTATTTTGTTTGCAGAAGCATTTATTTTTATTGGACTAAATAAGTAATTAAACTACATAATATTAATTTCAAGAAAACTTTAATCATAGTGGAACTATTGAAAGCACGTTGAAAAATAAATTGTGCATCAGTTAAATATCACCATAAATCTTACATTTCCTAAGAAAGCGAAATTTAGTGAAAATATTTAAGGTTAAGAATTCAATTGCCGAGTTACAAATTTTAAAAAAAAATTATGAAAGAAAAAAAAATTCCGTGGTATTATTCTTCAATAAATAACCATTTCTTATGAATTCAATCATTACACACACAAATGGAATTTAATACCTATGATTTGCAAGTTATGACAGTTACTATCCTTTTTTCAGTAATTCTTTTTTTCAAGTTACAGCTGGGATTTGCTTATTTTTAATTTTATTCAAAAAATATTTAAGGAAAAAAAATTAAGCCATTTAGAAAACTATTTGATGCATATGCTGTTTTGAAATTAAAATGATTTGAGGCTGTTTTTATCAGACAAAAATATTCCGTTGAATTTTGAAATTATTTAAATTTATACTGTCATTTTTTCTAAACATTATAGACTGAAATTTCCTGTTTATATAAGAAATATTTTTTTCTCTTTTAAATTCTATAAAAATTACATAGATTTTTAATGTTAGAGTCTTACGTAAATGACATCCTCATTTACATGTTACACTTAAAAAATCGAAACTGATGTGAAGAGGAAATGTTATTGTCACAAATTTACGCTTACTATTACTAATCTACGAATACATTATACAAACCAACTAACTATTATATTTTTCAAAAACTAAACGGAAACATCTACTTTGCTTTATCTGGGTTTCTGGGTTATGTGTATTTATTTTGTAATATTTATAGCTACTTTATTTTATTTACACTAAAATAATAGCACACCTGTATCTATGAACTTATGAATTTTTTTTATTTATTATTAAACCAAAGATCTTTAAATATCAAATAAAAATATTCAATATTTCTCATACAACACAGACAATTCAAATCAGGAAATAAAAGAAACATGAGTATACTCACCTCTAATAGTAGAAGTAGAATGAAGACTGTAACTTACCTTTCCCTACGACCTTTTTAGTCTCGGACACAGCATTATTGCTGCACGTGACGGCAAGGGCAATGTTCACACGCATTTCTCTGTTTATCTGAAGAATAATTCTATTTATTTATATTTTTTGTTCGTTATCTAATATTTACGCAAGCATTCTGCATTTTTTCATGGAAAGGTTAAGCATGATTCCGATAGGAACGGTTACGATACGCTCGGGTCTTCTACCTCTTTTATCGATATTAGGGTAACCCGTTTCAAAATAAAAAAATATGTACTTTTAACCAGATGATGCGTAGAACAGATTCACTGAAGCTAATAAAATGATATGACCAGAAGAACAAAATATGTTTTGTATTTTTTCTTTGATATAAAACAGACTTTTTTTTCATACTCGCACTTGTACAGAATCAACCCCTTAACGAACACTTGTTTGAAGGGGAGTAATATAATTTTTTTTTTTTTAAAGTCAATACCTACTTAGGTCAACAAAGTAAATTTTTATATTTCAAAGTTACCTTTTTATAAATAATTACAATTAATATATATATATATATATATATATATATATATATATATATATATATATATATATATATATACACATATATACATATGACACAAAATCACAATCTTAAGTAGCGAATCAGAGAACGATTTTCTTGCAAAATAGTGCTGGACTATTATTTTTGTTTTCTACTGTTTATTCATTCAAAAA
The DNA here is from genome assembly GCA_019973935.1 of Trichonephila clavipes. NCBI lineage: Eukaryota > Metazoa > Arthropoda > Arachnida > Araneae > Nephilidae > Trichonephila > Trichonephila clavipes. The sequence goes on from BMAU01021267.1 coordinate 108,340, forward strand.
ATCACATCCGCAGAAATCAGGTCGTCCCAGGTAGGATTCGAACCCATGACCTTTGCATTAGAAGTCCAACAAGCTATCCATTGCGCTACAGGGACACAGCGAGGGATATTCCTTTTTATACAAGCTGTTGAAGTGTATTTTTTTGTCACTATTTACTCGTTAATTGTTGTTGTGGTCCCGTTAGTAGTAAAATTCCAGAAAATTTTGGTCTAGCCTATTTTTGTTATATCTGTTTATATAAGTCTTTTTATACTAATTCATTTTTGAGAGAGAGAGAGCGAGAGAGAGAGAGAAACCCAGATTTTTTTATTCTCAATTTTTTTATACAGGCCATATTCATTCCATATGCTGATGAAAGAAATGAAATGAATGAAAAAAGGCAAACGAAAGAATACTTTTTTAAAAATAATATTTATCTAAATTTTATATACATTTACGAAATTACGATGACGGATCGCAATAAGCCTATCCAGTACAAACGGTGATCTCTTATATTAGAGTTTGAAAAGTACAGCAGCATAAAATACGATTTCTTTCGAATTATCTCAATTGTTCACAGTTTGGCCAGTTTAGCGCGATCGAGTTAACTCGATCGCGATCCTTATGGGTTAATGAAATACCAGGTGACATTCAATTGATATAAATTTTAATGAAAATAATTTAATGACCTGAGCATTGATTTTCACCCTGCTTTTAATTAATGTTTCTTAAGGTGCCTGACTAGTGCAAAAACGTCAATTTTGATGAAAACGCCGATTTTTTTTTACTTTAAATTTATATAGTTGAATTTTCTGCTTTCTAAAAATACCTTACTTTTGTTTGTACTTCAATTATTTACGAAGTTTTAGCAGTTTTTAAGTCAAGAGAGAGAGCAGCAAAAACGAACCGGAAGTTAGATATCGAAACCGGAAGTGTTTGCATTTTAATACTTTTTTTTACACGTTTTTGGTGTTTATCGAACTTATTTAAAAAAATATTAACTTAGGTAAGATAATGAAGGGACATGGTGATATTTTTAAAAAAATAATTTATTAGTTTTAAGTGAAATTTGGCAAATAAATTCGTAAAAACTTGGTCATTTTTCGATTTTCATATGCCTTTGCTTCTCAATATTTTGTTTCATTTTTAACTTTTTTATATACACTGCTCAAAACAATTAGGGGAGCACATGATTTTAACAAAAGTAAGCAAAGATGTATACCAATAAGTAACATAAAATGAATCATCCATAATGTAAAGCCTACCAGGAAACGGAAGAAGAAAACTTTACATGCAAATCAAAGTTCATGACGTCAAAAACCAGAAAAAGGAGATAAGGGCAGAAATCGGGATGTTGCAGAAACGTCTGTTTTATTGCCGTAACTGTGAAATTCGATTGCGCAGTATTTTTTTTTTTTTTGAGACAAGGTTACTTGAGAATGGCTCAACAACGTGATTTACCGGAATCCATGGCATGGCGTGTTATAGGCAGACTGGAATCCGGGCAAACACAACGTAGTGTCGCGGACGCTGTTGGAGTCGCCAGAAGTGTTGCAAGGCTGTGGAATCGATTCCAAGAAACAGGAAATGTTAAACGTCGACCAGGGGCAGGTCGGCCACGCGCCACTACATCAACTGATGACCGGTATATACAGTTAACAGCCCGTCGAAACAGAACAGAGAATGCTACGCAGCTGCAAAGACAGTTGCTCTTGGCAACAAGACGGAGGGTGTTCAGCCAAACAGTACATAATCGGCTTCATGAGGGAGGGCTCTATGCACGTAGGCTAATGGTCTCCATTCCGTTGACCCCACGCCACCATGCGGCCCGAAGAAGATGGGCTGCTGAACATCGAGATTGGGAGCAACATGATTGGAGCCAAGTGCTGTTTACAGACCAGTCCCAATTCAGTCAAGAGTGTGACACCCGACGTGTTCTTGTATGGAGGGACAGGGGCACTCGAAATAACCCCGCATTCGTTCGTGAAAGGTCACAATACAGAAAAGCTGGTTGGATGGTATGGGGTGGAATCAGCATAGGCGGACGTACGGACCTGCATGGCACTTTGACGGGCTGAAGGTATGCAGACGAGATACTTCGACCTCATGTCATCCCTTACGCTGGAGCCATTGGAGATTCCTTTGTTTTCCAGGATGCTAATGCCCGACCGCATAGAGCTCGTCTGGTGGAGAACATGCTTGAAGCTGAAACAATACAGCGTATGGAATGGCCAGCGTTCTCTCCTGACCTGAACCCAATCGAGCATGTTTGGGACATGCTCGGACGACGCATTGCTGCGCGACTAAGGTCGCCTGCTACTGTCCGAGACTTGGAGATTGCACTTCTTGAGGAGTAGAACAGTATTCCTCAAAGTTTGATCGATAACCTCATCGCCTCCATGGCAAACAGGTGTGCAGCAGTCTTAGCTGTTCGAGGAGACCACACGCCCTATTAAAACTCATGCATCATGTCTAAACAGTACCTTTTTTTATCGTTTACATGTAACCAAATTGTTGCCCTAAATCATCTTTTCATGTTTTTTCCATATTTTCAAAGAATTAAAGCTTAATTCCAAATTTTTTTACGCCTTTTTTCTGTATTGCGCATTGATACGCGTGTACTATGCATTGTATGCCAATACGTGGCTGTCTCACACGGTTTTCTTCACTTTTTTGCTTGCTCCCCTAATTGTTTTGAGCAGTGTATATTTGATAGAAAACTCTGTTTTTAAAGACAAATATTAATTAATTATGCCTATAGCAAGTTCTGGGAGGTCTAAGGAATTTGCTTCATCATTGGTGCTAGCAGTAATGAGAACGTTGACACAGAGCTAATCCCAATAATACTTAGTCAGCTGGTGATAAAAAGTTGAAATCTATTCATAAATGTTTCGAAATTTACTCAGAAAGCCTTTTTCAGTAACATTTTATGGAGTATTTAACTTAAAGATACAATTATTAAACTTGAAACATTTCGCTTAAGTGCATTATTAACGTTAATTCCCTTTAATTTGTGATATACTGGTTTATATATATATATATATATATATATATATATATATATATATAATATATATATATATATAATTAGAAATGCAAATACTTCCCTTCCTAAGATCTTGTACATGGATTTGTAAAATTTGATCTGGAACGCATTTTAACTTCTGTGGGACTCCTCTTAGAGTATAAAAAATTTTCTCGGGAAAAAAAAGCTGCATATAAAACAAAATTACTAAGGATGAAAAATTGTGTGTATTCATATGGAGAGGTTTTAAAAACTGTTCTTTATATGCTTTTCATTATAATTTCGTATAAACTTTGTGAAAACCAATATTTTTTAAAAGAAATTTTCAGGAATATTTGCTGACAAAATAACACACATTAATATATATATATATATATATATATATATATATATATATTTTACATTATATATATTCTTAAGCTCTAAGATATATATTTTAAATATATATTATCTTATAAGATACTTAGTGGAAATATATATTATATATATATATATATATATATATATATATATATATATATATCTGTTTTTCCATTTAAAATATTATTTTTTTAACGTAATAAAGTTTTTTTAGTGTGCTTTTTATATCTCTAATTTGTATTTAAAAAAACTATGCATTTAGACGTTAAGAAAAGCTTTTTTGACTATAAAATTGATAAAATTTTAAAAAAATTTGAAACAAACATTGAATACTAATATGGGCTTATAAAAGATTTATTCTTTTGATATAAAGAGGTTTTAGGTTGCTTTAGCTGTATAATTTTTTAAGATTTGATTTTAAATCTTTAAATGCGTTTTTCTCCGAAACAGATTTTTCCATTTTTTATCTCATGGCAAACATGATATCTCAAAATGTCCTATAGATAATAATTGCACGAAATTTAACATCATTGTTTATTATTATAGTATGTATACTGTACACTAGAGAATAAGAAAAAACAATATATTTACCTCTTTTTATGATTGTTTTTTTTGTGTTAAATGCAAAATTTTTGACCCCTAATTTTGTGATAAATTGAAATTATTCAAAGATGATAGAGCAAAGTATAGGTAAACGCTTTCTGAATAAAATTCAAACAGCTCTTTTTTATCTTATGCATTATAATTTATTTTACAGTGTTTGACGCGATGTGCAAAAATGCCTAATTTTAACCATTTTCTTACAAAAATATATTGAAAAATGTTTTTCTTTGTTATTTTTATAGGTTATCAGTTACAATCGAACAAAAAAATGACTTTAAAAGTGAACTTTCAGCATTATTTCAAAAAAATGTTCCCGCAATTAGGCACATTAAAATTTACTTTTCTAATGAGAGACAATTGCTTTTTAGCAATTCAAAAATTAAAAAAATAATTTTATCACCAAAAAAAGGAAAAAATTGTAATTTTTTATTCAATGCGTGAATATCGTTTGCTTTAAATAATACTCATGGGGAATTTTTATGATGATTATTTCGCAAGAATTCCTTTTCCTCCTAGCTATGCGTGAATCATATAGTATCGCTAAATTGTTTCACAAACTTATGTAGGCATTCAAATTTTATTGGCACAGTTAAATCTAATCGTTTAAAGCATTAACGATTCTAAAAAAATGATTGGGGAAACTTTTGTTAGTTTTTGACCAATTAATTTATGTATTAATGAGTGTGTCGTATTTTTAGGTTGTTATGTCAAATTTTCGTGAATATACGTATAACTAGAATTTTTTTTCTGTACTGAAAATCACTTGTTATAGTTTAATAGCATTTTGGATTTCATTAATTCTTTTTCTTTTTTTTTACTTATGTAAAATAAGAGAAGAATTCTGTGGATTTCCACTTGGCTGAAATAAATGAAAAACAAGCAAAATATGTTTTTCTTATGAGCTTAAGTTTGAATTATGTGGTTAAATAGAAAAGAAATTTTTTTTTAACTCATACTGATTCCTAATTTTGTTTAAATATGAAATGTATTTTCCAAAAATAGTTATGCTACGTAACAAAAATACTTAGAAGCAATTATGTGTTGTTTCCCGTAAGTATGTTACTTTAATTTCATATCTGTGTAAGAACAAGTGTTATAGTTTGGGTAATCTGTGTAAGTTTAAAAGCGAGATATAAATATGTCAAACTTTCGCTTTAAATGTGTCATAGATGAATATTACAGTTGTCTTAAGGTAATAAAATTTTTTAAAAGTTGGTTTTAGCTATAAAAAAGGCTCTGCCCCTCTCTTCGTAAGTTGACCAATAAACATCAATGTGTACCAATTTTCAAAGTCTGCATAAATATTGGTATAGATATAGTTCTTACAATATAATATATTTTTCGAAAAAGTCAAACTGTAACGATTTTGTATGTTATTACTGGGTTAAAAGTAATGAACAAAATCTCGGGGGTTAAATAATGCCTTTAATAACCTAAAATATCACAATCACAAAAGGACGGTTATACAAGACTTGACAAGACTAAAAAAAAATGCAATTAAACATTTAGAGCAGGGGTGTCCAACACGTGGCCCACCAGTACTTAAGTTGCGGCCCACCGACTCTTTATAAAAAATTTTTAAATATCACATTTTTAAAGTTTTTTTCATGTTAAAATTTATTTGAGGGGAAATATATACATAAATCTACAATGTATTTGCCTGTCACCTGTTCTTGTTCTAAAATAAATCCTTTTTGATAGTAGAAATGTCCTTTAGATTAAAATAAATTTATATTTTATCAAGCAGTTACATTTGATTCTACAATGGTAAATAACTTTTTTAATAAATTTCGAATTGCATTATGCATATCCTTTACTATGGATGGCACATGATTCTCTGTGTGTGCGACTTTCGTTTCTCCTCCTCCTTTTCTGTTTGGAGTGCCCACAAAGCAACAGACAGTCAGAGATGTTTCTTAAAGTTTAAAAAAAAATATTAAGGACGGTTAAGATAAAGGGAAATGTATACTTAATTGTTTGCGAATGACAGCATGATCAAATTTAAACAATCAGTAACAAGAGATCAATTCAAAAGGAACACCGTAATTTTCGAGAAAATGGCAAATGTAATATTTTAAACATTATTGGATCATTTTATTTTTATATTATATAAACATTATTATATTATCTATGTCTGTATACATGAAAAATAATGAAAACAATAATAATAATTCATTTTGTTTTAAGTTTTCCCTCCAATAAATATTTTTTTGTTTCCAAATCTGGCATAAAAGTGCATATTTTTATGTGCGACCCGTGATATTATAATGTTTTTCCGAAGTGGCCCACAATGTCATTTGGGTTGGATACCCCTAATTTTTTGATGAACAAATTAAAGTAAATTTTAGTTGAAATGTTGTCCGGGATTGGCCGGCGAGGTGGGTAATCATAACACATCGGGATCCGGGCCCTCTCTGATGTTAAGTGGTTTTCTCAGTGGGTTTCATGTTCACACCACTATTACTAAGGTGACCCTTTTTTTTTAAAATGAAAAGGAGGACGAAAAATTTAAGAAAAAATTACAACTTAAATATATGAAACGTTTTATTAATTCAAACAAAAATACGCTAATTACACTTACATTCTTTTTAATTATTATCTTGAGCGAGTATTTTTCCATTGAATGATTTTTTTTGTCAACATATCATTTTCTAATACATCGGGGAAAGTTAGGAAGAAAACTATGCTTCATACTGAATTTTACGGTAAGCACTGCAGCTAAAATATTATCAATTATTATTATTATTATTTTGATTTCTCGCTAGTCACTTCACAAAAATCATTACCAACTGAAAAAAACTCTTTCAACTGCTGTGTTAGTTCCAGGGCAGCACAAGTAAATTCAACAAGAATAATTACATTTTCATATGGAATGTGCTCATTTTTTATATGGTTTAAGTAATTTTGTGACGGGCTCATCGCCTTTTCTACTAAAAACTCCTCTTGGGTTCTTTGGGGCCGAAAAAGGCAAATTCTTTCCAACCAAATCCAGAAGCGAAGCGTGAATATGCAAATTAGAAACCTTTTAAAAAGCAGAAGTTTAACGTAAGCGTATGACCTATTGGGAAGTGATTATGCTATCTGAGTTTAAGCGCGTGAACTGAAGGAAGAGAAGAAAGCCGTCATTGAGTGTGAAGCTATCCGTGACAGAGCGATCAAGTCAAGGTGGATACTTTTCCACGCGAGATAAACAAAAGATGTTTAGGATCCGAGAGGATTGCGGTTAAACAAGAGATTAAGGTTGGATAATTCTGTTATCTATTAGGACTGTGTATAAATTGAGATTAGGAATAGGCGGGAGTATAGTGATTAAAGTCGCGCTTATTGGGTAATACGTATTGTGTGTTTTCTCACCTCAGATCCACTAGTTATAATATAAATATTATCATTGTTAGTGTTTAAGTTAAGATCTTAATAAACACATTTTAAGATCATGGTAACGCCTGGTTCTTCATTCACTCCCACACCTCTAGGTCACGAAGATAACTTCGGAGTAATGTATCACCCCCGGAAGAAAACCTTACAATTTCACCCATCTTTTACCAATTCCTCAGAATATTGATTTTCCAATTATTCTAATTTATTAGATTTTAAATATACATTCAGTCTTCTTTCTACTTCAAACAGACAATTGTCATCGATTTTAATATCAAGCACTTTTTTTTGGATAAAAACTCTCCGTAATTTTCTATATCTGCCCAATTTACTTGCGACAAAGTCAAAAAATACTATTGAAAATTGTTATTTCCTGAGATATTTGTTTCAGACCATTCATCAACCTTTTGGAAGCATGTTTGATACATCTCTGAATACAGAGGTTAACAGACCAGTTTTAAAATATTGAAAAGGAGGACAAAAAGGAGGACGGTTGGTCACCTTACTATTATTATTATATCTGTGTCCATAGCGTAACGACATCTACATTCCATTCTGGGAAATATAGCGAGCGGTACAAAACGTCATTCATATTGCTTCAACAGTCACAAATTACGTATTACTTTAACCCTTTTCCCCCAAGGGATTTAAGATGACCTCATTTTAAGATGAGTGATGGTCGTACTTCAAGGGTGAATCGTTTTGTTGAAGCTCCAGCGCTCGGGGAGCGCTTTTTGTGAGTTGAGGGTGAAGCACGAGGCCGGCCGAAGCCGCCCCATAACAACAGGAGTGGTCGGGGGCAAGGGAGGAGGGACTGAGGGTCAGTCAGGATTCCAGTCTTCGGTAGAAGGCATGCTATATCGTCTTTTTTCTCGAAAGAGAGGGAAGGTGCCTACGTCATCAGTTGGCCGGTGAGCTGCGCTGAAAGGAAGGGGGGGGGGCATTCCATAAACGTGTTTATCTGCCTTTTTTTGTGTGTTCAGAATGGTGAAATAGAACATATGCCGAACGCAATTACGTAAACGGGAACGTTAAAAAACTGTCAAATCGATTGGCGCCAATGATAAAACATTCGTGGGCTACATTCTTGTTCTTATTCCTTTTTTCAATTTATTATGCCGTATAATAATACATTACTTTGTTTTCTTACGTGATGTATGTTATTCTGTAAGTATAATTTTGTGTAATAATAAAGTATATTTGAACTAGTGAAAACACACAAGTGAGGTACCACAAATTAAAACAACACAAGACGCCAAAAATGATGTCACAAATTCAACCATCTGAGGTGTGCAGTGGATGCTTTGCCTTGGGGCCTAGATATTGAGGGGCCTCAACTTGATAAAAAAAAGAAAATAATGTATTCCTGAGTACATTTATTCTTCACAATATTCCTAACATTGTTAATATATGAAGAAAAGAACATTTCATCTTAAGCGTTATTATTGTATATCTTTGAATTACGACAATATTTAAACTACTTCTTGATGAAGGGAGTGTTTTGTTTTTGTTATTTGACTCGGGGAACTCCCGAGGATCCTCTCCGAGGAAAAATTTGTAATTGTAAGTAACAATAACACCGCGGTATTCGAAGATAAAAGTTTATTGGATTCAATACAAGAAGCACCATTTATTTTATGTGTTAATGGTATGGTTTGCAATATTGTCCAAAATTAGCAGTATTAATAAATTACTTAAAGTAAAAACAATGATTCTTTTAATTTAATCTATAAAATAAAAATTGAAATCCAAAATTGAAGAGCAAAATTTAGCATATTTTTAGACGAAACAAAAGTGCTAGTACACCATTTAAATATTTCATATAATTTTCCCTAAAAATGAATTTGTTAAAGAAAAAGATAATATAGTAGAGTCCCGTAAACTCGGCCTTTGGTAACCCGGCAGTCCGGAGGATTCGGACACCCTTGCAGGCTGAAAAAAACAACCCTCATGCAAACCCGTGCTATGTACATTTCCAAATGTTCATGAAGAAAAGGCTCTGTGCCTTCATGAAAAAAGTATTTTTCTTTTGTTTAAGTGTATTTGGACAGTTTATTTTCTGTTGTATTCCCATGCAGACAATCAGTGGCGCACACAAGGGGTGGAGGGGTCCTGGGGGTCCGGACCCCCCCAAAACCCTTGATATTTTTTCCGATTGATTATTATTCTAAGCATATAGTACGTAAAATTTAATTAAGTATTTGTTATTAATGATTAATTTTACTAATTAATGCTAATTATTTATTCAATAATTAGTTTTTTACTGTGTTTTGTTCCCGAAAATTGACAAAATCAGAAGAAGCGTGATACAAGAATGGTGAACTTTCAACCCTAGATCCCCCCCCATTGAAAAATTCCTGCGTGCGCTACTGCAGACAATGCATACAAGTGCATTACAATATTTTCCGAGGAAACACTTGAGCTTATTCTTTTTTAATCCCATTCTCGATAACCCAACATTTCCACAAATTCGACCATCCGTTGGTCCATATTAGGCTGGTTTTTTTTTGGGGATTCTACTGTGTGACGGGGCTTTATCGGAATTACTTCTATTAAACCTCTTGGGATTTCTTTGGGGCCAGAATGGCAATTCTTTCCAACCAACCCAAGAAGAGAGCGTGGTTATGCAGGTTAGGAATCGTATATATTGGAACGTTAGTATTCGCGAGGAGCGCTAAGTAAAGCTAAGTGAAGTGAGGTAAAGTTCTAGGAGAAGAGTGTTAGTGTATTCTGTGAGTTCGGTGAGTCGATCTAAAGGTTCCAGTGAAGATACGCAAAAGTGGGTCCGAGACCAGAAGAGAACTGCCGTAGACAGATCAAGTCAGATTGAAGGATAAATTGATGATTTACGGACCGTAGCTGTTCACCAAGGAAATAGTGGTAAGCTTGTTTGTTTAAGCTTTAAGAATAGAGCGGATACTATCAAGTTAGGAAATAATCTATAAATATAGATTCAGTGGTTAATTGCGCTTTTTATCAGAATTACAGGTGCGTCGCATCACTCCTGATCATAAGCCTCCTAGTCTAGTGTTGTTGCATTGTACATAAATTAAGATCATGATAAACCGATTTTATTATGGCAGCCCTGACCTTGCTCCAAACGATTTCCTACATTTCCGGTACCTCAAACACAGTCTTGTGGGAAGCGTTTCAGTTACAACGAAGAAGTGAAAGCGGCCGTTAACTCTTGGCTATCCAACCAGGCGGCAGACTTCTTTGAAGAGGGTTTTCGAAACTTAATTCTAAGGTATGACAAGTGCATTGATAAACTCGGCAACTATGTAGAATAATTGGCAAAAGTATATACAATTCTAAAATAAAGGTCTTATAAAACAAAATATTGTCGTTATTTTTTTAAAAAAACAAACGGGCCTTATTTAAAAACAGCCCTCGTAGCCTGTTTGGCACATATTTTTCCTTCGAAAAACATCGAGTATAAAAAATGTTAAACAAAGGAAACGGTATTTAAAATGTTTATAAATCAAAAACACTATTTAAGAACCATTCGAAAATTTGGATTAAGATACTATATATATATATATATATATAACTTTGAGGATTTATATGAAATTTTTTTAATGTTTTTTTTTAAAGTAAAAGTTTCATTCAAAATACCCAGAAAGTTAAGTGGTCAAAATAACATGTGCATGGATAACGGACAATGTTTAAAAACCTGTTTTTCTTAAACTACGTTTTTTCCGAAGTTAGCGGTTATGTATATTAACCTAAGCCCTTACTCTAAAAAGTTAAAAAAAAAAATTTCATAAACTTTCGGCTTCTGCACGGAAATATACTTATTGTTAGATTTGCATTCATAGAGGAGTTTCTGAATATTTAATTAGTGCAAATAAAATATAACTAAATGAGAGAGATGGATCTGCTGCAAAATCTTCTAATATAATTTATCGAATACAATTTCATTTAACTTTATAAAAATTTATTACCTTTCTCTCTCTCTCTCTCTCATTGATTATTTATTTTAATTAATAACCTTACCTTTTGATACAATGACAAAGAGCTCTAGTTTTAAAACTAATTGTAAGTATAAAAAAAAAAAAAAAAAACTCTATTTCGGGATCGTTTGATGAAAAAATCTCTCTTTGAGGAACAGAAAAAAAATTTTAAGCAAGTTTTGTAATTAAAAAGAACATTTAAAATATTTCCTAAGTTAATATTCCAAGTCCTAACGTATATACTAATGAAAAAGATTGTTAATGAATACACAAAACTTTTCAGTGGATTTAATAATGTACAAATGAATTTAAAATCCAGAAAAAAAGATAAGAAAAGAAATAATAAATAGGAATAAGTATATAAAAAGTTAAAAGAGTTGCAACTAGAACTTCAATGAATACATAATATACACAGATAAAAAAGCACATGTTTTTTCTTTCAACAAAAATTTTTAAAAAAAGTCCAACTAATTTTAAACTAAATTTTAATAATAAATTAAAAATAATTATAAACTATTAATTTTTATAAAGCATAAATACTTTGTATTTAAACGCTGTAACTTAATAGCTACTGATTTTTTAAATGTAAAATTACGTATTCTTGCATTATAGTTATTGGAATTGTTTAACTTTTTACGACTACAGTGTAACAAGAGAAGTTGTATGGCTTTTGTTTTGTTTTTTGCCATCAAGTGACCTAAATGCTTTTCTTTCGTTTTATTTTTAAAATTATTTAAATTTCTTATTTCCGTTTTTCTCTTTATTTCACTTTAAATTCCTTAGTTCCGTTTTGGCATTAAGAATTAATATTTTTTTTATTTCCGTTTTGCAATAGTTATAATTATTTCTTTGTTTCCGAATTGCCATCGAAGGTATAAATTTTTATTTTCCGTTTTACCAACACAGCTAAATCCCCCCTTCGCTTCTGAATTCCTTAAAAAAAAAAAAAAGGAAAAAGGGGAGAAAAATGTAATTGTCAACGCAGCAATTAATTCATTTCTTAGTGCTTGTATTTTCAGAAATGAATTTGATTTTCCCGCCTTTTTTTAATAAAACAATTCTGTTTAGGTTATTAAACTGCATCGTTTGCAGTTCAGTTTTTAAAACCAGAATCTCGAACTGATTTTTTCCCTTCTCTTTTTGCTATTGCTTAAATTTGTTTTCTGAATATATGAAAAAAATTGCTTAGCTAAATTCTATTGTTATTTTTGTTGACAATTTTTTTTAAAGTAAAGCTGGTGTATGGAAAAAAGTTTGCTTTATTAGAATAATTAATAGGTTGTTTGAAGAGATGATTCTTCGTATTTCAAATTCTTTTTTGTTGTTCATTTTTAATAATTGTTATAAAGGAAAAATAATTGTCAAGAATGAGTTTTATAACTAAAATCGCAAATTTAAAATTATTCTTTTTTATATTCTCTACATTGATGTGTTTTTGTCTGCAGGGGAAAATTTGGCTCATAAACATTTACTGTTTATCTTTGCTAATTCTTTTTCTTACGAGATAAATCTTTTTTAATAATATCAAGTGAAGAGTCTTTATTTTTCATATTCTTTATGAATTCTTTTTTTTTTTTTGTAGTTTTGATTCTTGCTCTTCTTAGATGAAATACAATGGAACAAAACGGTTTTCAAAAACGAAAAAAGTACAATTTTCGAAGTCTAAAAATACATTTACAATTTATAGGAATGAATACAGTAGATACGTATGCCGCACTGAAAGAAAGAGCATATTTTCAGGTTTTGTTTCCTTCTGGAAATCTAAGAATAATCTAATTTATAGAAGCATAATAAATATGCAGTATTATTATTATTGTGTAAAAACTTTGTAATGTAAAACGGTTTGAATTGTTGTACAATGTTTTATGTGCATTAAGACTTCCTCAAATCATCATTTTCAACTAATTTCGTACTTCCCATTTGTTTCATTAAAATACTGGTTAGCATGTTAGAAAAATCTTGTAAAATACAAAGATGGGGTTTATACAGGAATATGATTTTAATCAAATCCTGAGATTTTAATCAAATGCTATCAATAACGTTTTTATTGCCTATGATTTACAAACAAATCTAATGCCTATCATTTTTAAAAAAACTTGCTAAGATATATGAACAAATCAAAATCCAGTTTTGATTAAAACGTCCATTTTTGTTTTACAAGGAGAAAGGGGATTTCTTAAACATTCCTTTTTGAAAATTTTCTCATTCTAAAATTTCCCTGTTGATATAATAATCAGACTTCAATAGTAATAAAATACTTTTAAAATCACATTCTAATTTTTTGATATTTATAAACTTTGAAAGTGTGCTTATGAATTTCTTAGAAATTTTTTTTAAGGGAACTTATGAAATTTATAAATACGTTTTTTTTGTATGTATAAATCCTATTTTAATTTTTATATCCGTATTCAAAATTAGATGTATGGCTTTAATTGTAGTCACTGGCGAAGCTGGCCTTAAGTGAGCCCTGCATCAAAATTCCACGGGAGCCTCTTTTTTAGAAAGTTAATGAAAATGATCGCATTAATAAATTTATTCGAAAGTTTCAAAATAAATATACATAAAACATATACATTAAGAGCTCACAGAACTCTTAAATTACAAATTTTTCAATTTTTTGAAGAAAAAAATATACGTTAAAGTCTCAATATTTCTGAGTATTTTGGTACCAAAATTGTGTTGATGCTGTGAAAACTTCCGAAGTTATTGAGAAATATGTAGTGAAATTTAAAGGAAAATTCTATCTCTCTCTTGTCTTTAACTTCATTTTTCGCAGAACAGAAAAAGTTTAGCTTCCGCGCAGGATTTCTCAAAAACTATTTGTGGTACCAATTTCAAATTTTATACACGTGTTCAAAACAAGGCTCTTCATAACTCATACATCAATTTTTTTTTAAAAAAAAAAAGAATTTTTTTTATTTGAATTTGAATTTATTTTTTTCTTAAAATTTTAAAATTTTCGTTATAATTGTATTTAAAGAATATTTTTTCCCTTTAAATTTCTTAAAAGTGTGAATAACTTCTAAAGTGAGCATTTTTATACCAAATAAAATTAATTTAGTAAATTTTGAACAATTTTGTACTTCAGAATCCTGTGCGGTATAAAATACTGATTTTCATATTTTTGAAAAATTGTCCAATTTTTATCTCTTTATAACTTTTTAATTTCTTCTCAAAATCTCTGAAAATTTGAGAAATATTGTATATATATATGATTATCATATGGTAAAAATTTCAAATCATTGTTTTATTTTATTGCTAAGTTACATTGGTTTGGAAAAGGATGGTTTTTTTTTCAAGTGCACGGATATTTGTAAAGGGTCCTGTGAGCCTTTAAAATACTTTGTTACATAATAGTTAGCCTAGTTGTTTAATATGTGCTTTTCGTGATTTGTTTTCGGCAAATGCATTTGTAATAAAATGGAATGGGGGGTTCGGATGCTGTGTTCCAGGATCCTGAGATTGAGGGGGTCCCAACATGATCAAGAATTAAAGTAATGTACTATTGAACATGAAGGCAATATTCATGTCATTATAAGTGCGATGAAAAGAATCTTTTATTGTAAACATTATTATTGTAGATCTCTGAGTTTCGATAATCTTCGTACAGATTCTTGATAATTAGAGTGCTTAGGTTTTGTTATTTGATTCAGCGAACTCCCGCGGATCCTACTTAAAATGGACTTTTTTGGACTGGTAATCACTAGCCACCTATGTTATATTTCATGTGTACGAAAATTAAAGTATGTGTTGCAATCAAGTGCAAGTTACTGAATTTTTTTTTACCTTGGGCATAATTTATGGGCTTCAAATGATTCTTTTTAAATTGGCCTTTTTTTTTAGAAAAGGCTGGCTCTGTTCCCAACAATATGATTTAGTTTTGTGTCATGGAATAAATTAAAATGCGTCATATGTGTAACATGTTGGTTGGTACAATTTTTTTTCAGAATTTCAAAAACTACCTATAACAGCGTTTCTCAAACTGTGGCGCGCCCCTTAGGGGGCGTGGTAACTCTACAAGGGGGGGGGGCGCAAGGATATTAAAAAGTCGAAAACAAAAGATTATTTAAAAAAAAATATTAATTTGCTCAAAGTGTAAACAAACAAAATACATTCTGGCATAATAAAAAATAAAATACACACTTATACTAATATAATACACTTATAAATGTATCAGTACTTCACGCAATGTATTTTATAAGTAATTGAACAATATTAAGTTAAGAGCAAGTTTAATAATTACCACTGACTCCATGGACTTGTCATATGTAGAAAAATTAACACTTATCTTGATAATTTGTACGGTTTATAATTAATCCCTTAACTACCGAGATTAAAAAGTTATACGGTTCACTCCCCAATGCCAATGTTTTTTCATGTAGGCGCGCGTATGAGATGTATTGGAGGAGAGGGGAGGGAATAAAAGAGGAATAAAGAAGCAAATCCTCTGAAATACGTAAATTCTTCGGAAACACTGTCAAGTAATTTTATTGCATTACAAAGCTTTCGGAATAATTATATGGATAGAAGTTCACAGAAAAGATCGTACTTCGAAAATACGTATATATACGCCTAGACCAGTTAATACATTGGCTGACCTAGACGTTTATATACGTCAGTGGGACTTAAGAGGTTAAAGTCGTATTGTAGCCTTAGCATCAAAGCATAGGAAATTATGACTGAAAATTGGGTCGCAAGAATCGACAGTTTGAGAAACACTGACCTATACTATAAAGATAAAGGGAGAAATAAAATTAAAAGAGAATAAAAATTAAAGAGAGGAATTAAAAGAGAGAGAGTATTTGAACTTTAAAAAAGATCAAAATATTTTTTGTTAAAAGGAGAGAGAGAGAGAGTTATTAAATGTTGCAATTTATGTAGTGCTATTCACTACTCAGTTCTCGCTTGTCAGTAATTCTAATTCTTAAGGATTTTTATATTGCTTAAAAAATAATTACTTTGAGTCTAGGGTGATGCATGGGAACTTCCTCTGTTTTGAAAATGCAATAAAACACACTACACGTTTCATTCGAATGTATTGTTACTTTCCGCCTACCACACAACATTGGAACTTTGAATTTACATAGCTTTAAACACAATGCCTATTAAATGTCGTCTTCCATTATCAATGGACTGATGTAATCGATTTCGAAAACCTTGAGTCCCCTTGTCAAGCATATCGACCGGGATATTGTCGATTTCGGCTCGGATGTTGCTCCGTGGGTTTTTGAGCGATCTTTGTAAACCAGGGACTTGAGATAAACCTACAGAAAGTAATCAGGAAGGGATAAATCAGGCGAGCTTGCAGACCAGTTTACGTCCCCTCGCAGGGAGATCAGACGTTCGGGGAAGGCTGATCTTAAAACACCCATGGAAACCCTGGATGCAGTGGCGCACACAAGGGGGGTCCCTGGGGGTCCGGACCCCCCAAAGCCCTTGATTTTTTTCCCGATTGATTATAATTCTAAGTATATAGTACTATTAGGTGCTTGTTTCATAGCACTCTAAATAATACTCAAGTGTGTTGAGTTTTCATTTAATTCAAACATTAAACTTTATCAAAATCTACTGGAATTTTATTCTGCGTGCTCATTCAACGGCGGCAAACATAGATCTTTTCGTTGTACAGAAAATGCCACGTTTTTAGTATTTTACACAGTTATGCTGCAGTTAAGCATAATACAATCGATACGACTACATGAGTAAAGAAAAATATAAAAACAGAAATATAAATTATGAAAACCATTTTAAAAATTAACAGAATTTAAATGCATTTATATAAAATAAGTTTAACAATTATTATTTAAGTTTAACATTTATTTGAATAGAATTAATTTCTATCTTGCCAATATCACGTTTAGCGAATTCGAAAACAGTTGACAGGTGCAGCCATCTAGCGAGAGAAAATCTCTACAAAAACTGTCCTTTACATTACTCCCTTGCCAGTAACAAAGTTACGATACAAGAAAAAATATATGGCAGGGACAGTTTCCGACTTATTGAACAGATTATAATTTCATTTTTTTTTTTACAAATTAAACTTATACAAACCGCTTTTAACACAATTATTACTAATCATTGCATTACACAAAACAAAATTACTACTACAGGATTGCTACAGAAGTCTTAATGCACAAAATATGCTACAAGTTTAAAATATTTAAACATAGCTACCTTCCTGTTTCTTAAAAATACATGGAAAAATACAACTAAAATGTTCAGCAATTACTTTAAATGTATATTTATACTGAGCAACAATCAAATTTAAACAAAGTAAAAAAGAGTGTATATAAGATATGCAATAACTCAAAAAAAAAAAAATAATAAACTACAGAATGCTTTTGCAAATACACAAAAACTCAGTCAATATTTGAACATGGGAAACTAAGGAGTACATAAATATTTTGCGAAAAAAAAAAAAATCATTCATATTCCAATAAAAGTTAACATGCCATTAAAAACATGTCAAGTTACTCTGCAATGACAACACCTTAATTTTTTGAATATTATGAAACATATCAAATCCAATAGTGTTAAAAATCAATTTTCATATTTACATACACAATGGGTAATTTTATAATATATACATACAGAAAACTTCCTATTTACAAGAAAGAATATCAGAAAACTTTAGTTTCAATTCACCACATAATTAATTATAACTCAGTTAATCACTAATACAATCCATTTACCACAATTGAGCATTTTTATGCAAAACAGTATCTATTTATACACATTTTATTTGATGCTAACACATATTATTTCTACACATAGAATTTGATGCTAACACATATCTATTTATAAACATAGAATTTGATGCTAACACATATTTATTTATAAACATAGAATTTGATGCTAACACATGTATTTATATTGATATCCTGAAAATTTTATGTTCACTATTAAATACATAATAGATAATTTTGTTAAAATACATACTTTCCAATGAAAAAAAAAACACATTCTATAACACATTTAAGAGATGAGATGCCCACAAATTGTAATACTAATGAGAGAAATTCTGTCGACAATGTAAAAAAACAGTAGTAATGAATAATTATTTGTGACATAAAGTTGAACTTTGTATAACATATATTAATTTGAATGCGAGAATATATATGGAAAATTTTACATCATGCTCTTTAATTTCTTTTATTTACAAAGCTTTTGTTTGATTTAGATTCTCGCTGTTATGAAATTACACACAATTCTACTTTTGCTTACAACTTACTGATGAGGTTATATCAGGATAGTGGAAGAATAATTATTTAAATTTCACAATACTAGCATAAAAATCATACATGTATATATAACCAATTAAGAGTCAATTTTCAATTCTAAAATCCAGGAATTAACATACATTGTCATTTTATAAGCATATCTACAACATTTAAAGCAGTGTTTACTATAACTTTTTCACTATATGTACATGAATTGCATTACCAAGAGAATTATTACCAAGTATATATTTAATCAATTAGATACATTTTTATAAATGGTGATTTTCAAATTTACTAATTTTTAATAACTGTTTACTAGTAATAAGTGAAAGGAATTTCAAACTTTAACACTTACATACATAATAGTTGCTATTTTGTTTATTCTCTAAATCTTACTGGTTTTTTTATCTTTCTACCACAGCTGGTAGTAGATTGTTCATCAGGCATTGGGGAAAGTTCTTTCCAATTTGAAATCTCATTTTTTTGTCCAACACTAGTTTGTTCATTTTGATTGTCCACTGCTAACAAATAGGCAGGTTTCAGTCTATCTACAGAAACATTAACTGTTTTATCTTTGATTAGGATTGTGAAATATTTATCATACTTTTTTTGTACAGTATATGGTCCTTCATATGGTGGTTCTAATGCTTTTTTAACTCTGTCGATACGAAGAAACACATGGGAACAGGATTTCAAATCTTTATGCACAAAGATATTTTGCTTCCTGTTGCTAGGAGACTTCAGTGGCTTTAACTCTGCCATGTGCTGCTGTAATTTGGCGACAAAATTCTGTGGATCCATGTTAATAGTAGGGGTATCAAAAAATTCACCAGGTAATTTAATGGAAGTACCATAGACCATCTGTGCAATTGTGTAACTAATGTCAGGTCTTATGGCAGCTCTTAAACCTAACAACACAGTGGGTAATGACTCTGTCCATCTAATATTGTTGTGAGCTTTTATAGCACCTTTCAAGGTCCTATGTAAACGTTCAACTTTCCCATTACATTGAGGGTGATAAGATGTTGTGTGGGCTACTTTAGCACCACATATTGCAGCTATGCTTCTAAATAGTTCTGCCTCAAACTGTCGACCTTGATCTGTGACTATTTTGGCAGGTACTCCAAACCTGCAAATCCATTTCTCATAAAATGCTCTCCCAACTATTTCAGCTGTTATTTCAGGTATAGGAATTGCTTCCATCCAGCAAGAGAATCGGTCAATGCAGGTTAAGCAATACTGCATCCCTTCTGAAGGTGGTAGTTTTCCAATGAGATCTATGTGAACTACACTAAACCTTTCATCTGGTTGTTCGAATTCTCCTAATTTGGATTTTGTATGCCTGCTGACTTTACATTTTTGGCATCTAATGCAAGCTTTTGCCCATTCTCTGACTTGCTTTTTAATATCTGACCAGACATATTTTTCAGTCATCAGTTTTACTGTAGATTTAATACCAGGGTGAGCTAAGCCATGAATTAGTTGGAATATTTGAAACCTGAATTTTTGTGGAATGTAAGGCCTAATTTTTGTGTTGAGATGTCACACCAAAGTTTTTTCCCAGATGGCAATGTCGAAGGTTTAAATTTTAAAGAATTGTGCAATAATTTTTGCAACTCTTCGTCAGTAGTTTGCTCTTCTGCAATTTCCTCAAAGTTGATTTCAGAAATGGAATCAATTCTGGATAAGGCATCTGCAACAACATTATCTTTACCCAATACATGTTGAATGTTACAACTAAATTCTGAAATGTATTGAAGTTGTCGTTGTTGTCTTGGTGATGCTTTTTCATTTTTTTTTTGCTTAAATGCAAAAGTTAGAGGCTTGTGGTCAGTATATATAACAAAATCATTCCCTTCCAGCAGGTGTTTGAAATGTTTCACTGAAAGGTATATTCCCAATAGTTCTCGGTCATAGGTACTATACCTTGTTTGTGTTTCATTTAGATTCTTTGAGTAAAAGGCTATTGGTTTCCAACTCGTTTTCTAATTGCTGGAGTACTGCACCCACAGCAAAATCTGATGCATCTGTGCAAAGTGATAGGGGTAGTCCAGATCTTGAAATGATAAAAAGAGCAGCTTCGGCAAGGTCAGTTTTGCATTTTTCGAAGCTTCTCCTGGTGTCATCAGTCCAATGCACTTTTCTGCGGTCTTTCTTTTTCGCTCCTTTTAACAGTTCATGTAGAGGTGCTTGAGTCTTAGCAGCATCCTTTAGGTATCTTCGGTAAAAATTTGTCATGCCCAGAAACGTTCGCAGGTCATGAATAGTTTCTGGTAGTTTGTAGTTGAAGATAGCTTGAACTTTTTCTGGCAATGGCCGAGAACCTTCTGCAGTGATCAGAAATCCCAAATATTCAACTTGGGCAGCTCCCATCACTGATTTGGAGACATTTATTGTCCATATTGCTGGAATCTTTCAAATACCATTTTTAGGTGTTCACTGTGTTCCTCTTCAGTAGATGAGGCAACAAGTACATCCTCAAGATACGGAAAACAAAGTCGAGTCCATACAGTACTTCAGTAATGAAACGTTGGAAGGTTGAAGGAGCATTCCTCAGTCCAAAACTCATAGTATTGAACTCGTACAAGCCAAATGGGGTGGTGATGGCAGTTTTTCTTTGTCTTCCTCAGCAATTGGTATCTGATAATATGCCTTTACAAGATCTATCTTGAAAATATTTTTTTATCCTTCAGGATGTGATTAAAGTCCTCAATTCTAGGAATTGATATCGATCTGGTATTGTCTGTGCGTTGAGTCGCCTGTAATCGCCACATGGTCTTAATGTGCCATCCTTTTTATTTACTAAATGCAATGGACTTGCCCATTGAGATTTTGAGGGTCTAATAATGTCGTTGTCCAGCATAAATTGGAACTCTTGCTTCGCCAGCTTCAACTTATCAGAGGCTAGTTGTCTTGCCTTCGAATAAACCGGTTGGCCAGTTGTTAGATGTGGTGCTTTACTTCATGTTTAACAACTCTGTTAACCAAGTTTGGCTTGGTTAAATCAGGATACAACTTAAGCAGGTTGAAATATTTGGAGGCTCTATTGACTGTGCTGAGATCATTATTTTCTTGGATGGTAGCAACTTCTCCTTTAATTGAAAGATTTGTTACTCCATCGATTAATTTCCTGTTGTGCAGATCTATCAGCAACTGGAATTTTTGAAGGAAATCAGCACCTATGATTCCTCGCTTAACTTTGGCAATAATAAACGGCCACTGAAATGGGCGTCTTAGGCCTAGATCCAGCGTGAGAATTTTTAGACCATACGTTGGAATTTCAGTGCCATTAGCAGCATACAGTTTATATTGAGAGGCTTGGCACTCACCTTTCGTTTTTGTCCAAGGGAGGATCGAGACGTCTGCTCCGCTATCCACAAGGAATTGACATCCGGTTTCTCTGTCCTTGACAAATAACCGGAATTTGCGGCCTAAAATATCGGCAGCAGGACTCGCCGCGGCGTCTACTGCTGGTATTCGTTTCCCGGCTCATTGAAACTGCACGGCTGTACGCATTTACCAGGGAGGCACTTCTTCCCGAATCGGAAATGGTAGAAGCAATATCGTCCCTGAGGATTGTAGCGGCGCCTTGATTTGCCGCGACTTCTACTCCTCTGATGGTGATGAGGGCTAGAGCTCCGGACTTTTCGTT
The DNA here is from genome assembly GCA_019973935.1 of Trichonephila clavipes. Classification (NCBI taxonomy): domain Eukaryota; kingdom Metazoa; phylum Arthropoda; class Arachnida; order Araneae; family Nephilidae; genus Trichonephila; species Trichonephila clavipes. The sequence continues at coordinate 130,507 of BMAU01021267.1, forward strand.
GTAGCTTCAAAGAGGTAAGTTGTTCTTCCAGACTTACTAATTTAGAGAGGAGTTCATCCACTCTTAGGGAATTTTTCTGAACCACTGCAGCATCCATTGTTCTTAGCGCCATCTCCACGATCTTGTTAGCTAATGCGCTATTTTGTCATTTTCCAGTAAAAAAAAAAAAATCCAGGGTCACCAGTTATTAGGTGTTTGTTTCATAGCACTCTAAATAATACTCAAGTGTGTTGAGTTTTCATTTAATTCAAACATTAAACTTTATCAAAATCTACTGGAATTTTATTCTGCGTGCTCATTCAACGGCGGCAAACATAGATCTTTTCGTTGTACAGAAAATGCCACGTTTTTAGTATTTTACACAGTTATGCTGCAGTTAAGCATAATACAATCGATACGACTACATGAGTAATGAAAAATGTAAAAACAGAAATATAAATTATGAAAACCATTTTAAAAATTAACAGAATTTAAATGCATTTATATAAAATAAGTTTAACAATTATTATTTAAGTTTAACATTTATTTGAATAGAATTAATTTCTATCTTGCCAATATCACGTTTAGCGAATTCGAAAAACAGTTGACAGGTGCAGCCATCTAGCGAGAGAAAATCTCTACAAAAACTGTCCTTTACAGTACTTAAAATTTAATTAATTACTTGTTATTAATGATTAATTTGATTAATTAACGCTAATTATTTATTCAAAAATTAGTTTTTTACTGTGTTTTGTTCCCCAAAATCGAAAGGAGCATGATACAAAAATAGTGAACTTTCGACCCCCCTGAAAAATTCCTGTGTGCGCTACTGCCTGGATGTACGGGCTGTGGCATCATCTTGTAACCACACGTTGTCAAGATCTTTTTCTTGGAGAGCGGGTAAGACGAATTATTGGATCATTGTCATATACCGGTCTGAATTGACACACGAATTCGTTCCACATTTTCAGGTGTTTTAACGATTTTCGGAGGTCCTTTCCTTTCTTTGGAGACATTTGCCGTTGCTCGGAAGGCATCCATCCCCAGTGAAACACGTCCAATCAGGAACATGGCCTCGTGGAGGAATATTGAAGTGACGTCGAAAGAAACGTTGCACTACAATCACTGACCGACCGTTAAAGAAATACGATGTAACGGGTCTATCCACGAATCTTCCACTAATTCTCGTGGGTAAAATTATTCTTTTTAACTGTGAATTAAATTGAAAACCTTTCTTGGTGAAGAAGACGATATTTAGACAAATGAGTACTTCTATTTAAACGTTGGCATTAGAGTAGACGATGATAGTCGATGGTTGATGGTTGAAAGCTGAGATTGAATTGAGAATAGGACTTCGACCTGAGTCGTATAGTTGAGTAGGTTTTCTAGAGAATTCGAGTGAAGGAGTCAAGAGCGCTCCAGCATTCAGATAAGTGCTTTTTTATTTATATGTTATTTGAATGAATCCTATGTGATTGCTCTTTCGGGTTTAATGTTTAGTGCATTCCCTCCCTTTAATTGTGTATTGTTATTAAGTGAAGATAGTAATAAAACTGTGTTTAAAGTGCTATGGCTGATCTTTGCTTGAACCGCCAAACACTAACGTCCCCAGGGACGTTACAACGCCTCGACCACATCATGTTTGAGACTGAGACGGGCAGGAACTTAAATACCCCACTCCATCCTTCCACCGAACCCCCCCCCACATCCCTACCCTCTTTACGAATATTACTGTTAACATGTTATGTAACACGTTCAAAACAGATTCTGTATAATTACGTCTTTTTCCACTTTTTTTTTTAAATTCACTTCTTTGAGGGGATTACTAAATTTTGAAATTATTTTAAAAGTTATTTTTCTTTTAATCTCCATGTCTTTAAGGCATAGGTTGGCTCCGATTAATAACAATTATATTTTCCCTATACAACCACCATAACCCCTTTTGAGAGATGCAGTGTTTCTCAAACTGTGGGGCGTGCCCCCTAAGGGGGCTTGATAACTCTACGAGAGGGTCACGAGCGTATTGAAAAATTGAAAACAAAAGATTATTTAAAAAGAAATTATTAGTTTACTGAAAGTAAACAAACAAAATACATTCTGACATAAAAAATATTAACATTTGCACTGATATAATACAGTTATTAATGTATCAGTACTCTGTACAATTTATTTTAAAATTAATTTAACAATACTAAATTAAGAACAAGTTTAAGGGGTCACAGGAGTGTTAAATTTCTCTAGGGTCAGAAAATATAAACTATTTTCAAACAGGTATAATTTCTTTAAATTTAAGTTAAATAATTCGAATCTTTTACACATTACTTATAAAGGAATGGGGCTTCAGAAAAGTATAAAATGTTTAAAATATATTCATAATTTTAAAAATTATAAGCATATGAAAATAAGGAACTTTTCTATAAGAAATATTTTTTAAGTTTTACGTCGCGCATGCTATTTTCGAAAAGAGTAGCTTTAATTACTAGCTATAAGTTGATTTATAAAGACAAATGTATTCTTAATACTTTGTAGCTACTCTCTTTTATATAAATAGAATAATAATTTACATATTTTAATAAATAAAAAAAATACATTTTTAAAAAATATTTCAAAAATTGCAATATTTTACAAATATTTTGAAATACAAAAGATATTTAATACTAAAATTAGGTAGGGTTTAAAGAGTATGATGCATTGTATAATTCTATAAAGTTTTATACACCAGAGGCTAATATTTTAGAAAATAGCGTGTGCAAAGCAAAAAATACTTAATATTTATTATAGAATTTTCATATGCTTATGACTTTTAAAATTATTATTATATCTTAAACATTTTATACTTTTCTGAAGCCCCATTCTATTTTAAATAATGTGTAAAAGATTCGAATCATTTAATTTAAATTTAAAAGAATTGTACCCGTTTGAAGATCGTTTATATTTTCAGACCTCTAGAGAAATTTAACACCCCTGAGACTTCTTAATAACTACCAGTGAACCCATGGGCTTGTCATACATAAAGTTATATACAAAAATTAACACATCTTGATAATTTGTACGGTTAAAAAAAAAAAATTAATCCCTTAACTGCCGATAAGTTACAGGATTTTCTCCGCAATGCCACCGTTTTCCACGTAGATGAGCGTATGTGATGTATTGGGGGGAATAAATAAGGAAATACCCTGAAATAAGTAAATCCTTCGCAAACCCTGTCAAAGTCCATTTATTGCATTCTTAAGCCTTCGGAATAGTTTAATGGATAGCAGTGCATAGAAAAGATAGTATTTCGGAAAGACGTATATATACGTCCGGGCAGTTAGTGCTTTGGCTGAGCGAGTCATAAAAAGAAACTGTGCGCTTAAGTTAAGTGCACTTAAGTTAAGTGCACTTAAGTTAAGTGCACTTAAGTAAAAGTGCACTTAAGAAAAAGTCGTATTGCAGCTTTAGTGACAAAGTATAGAGTATTATTGAATTCAATACATTATTACATTTATGAAGGGGGAGGGGAGGCGATGAAAATTATGCTTGAATATTGGGTCGCAAATATTGAAAGTTTGAGAAGCGCTTGGGTAATGTTATGTAAAAGGGACAGTACCGAAACACATGTTCCTTGAATCACGTTCAATGAATTTTTGGCTGGATTCCTCTTTGTTTCATATCGTTCAATATTAAGAAAGTCTTGCGAAGTTTGCCAAGATTGTTCAACTAGCAAACCGGGAAAAAAGCCAATTGCCTCTAACAGTTCAGAAGATTGTGTTTTAAAATAATACTCAAACAAAGATTTCAAAGAAAATCAAATATAAAATATGCAAACCTTTTTATTTATATTTAAATAATTACTACAATTCTCTTTCTTATATTACAGTTTTACAAAATAATATTTCTAGATGCATAATTTCTTTTTTAAAAGCATTGAATAGTTTAAAGATAGCACGTAAAAAGGAAAGAATTCACAAATAAATATTTTTTTTAACACGTAAGTTTCTTAATTTTCTAAAATTTAAAATGATAAATTATTTTATTCTTCCAATAAATTACAACATATAGTTCTTAAATGAGATTACATAGCGCATTTGTCTTCTGAGTTCCAATTTATTGAATAAACATAAAGTAATTTTAAATTTATAAAATAAGAAAGACTGATTCTTGATACGCATATTATATTATTTAAGATGATTAGATTACATTTGGTTGTTGTTGTAGTAATCACTTTATAAGTTTCTCATCAGAGTATTTGTTTCTATTGGTGACTAAAAGAACTGATAACATTGTTACTAAAATCAGATTACTAGACTCATTTTAACACAAAAAAGATTAAAATTTGTCTGATTGTCTGAGTTTTATTATTTTTTTATATAGTGTCAGTATTACTTTGTGTCGTGCAATGATATTTACATAACTGTCCATATTAAGAATAAGATTTTAGTTGCTTCCTCACTACCAGGGTCGTCTTAAGCATGCGACAACTGGCCCCGGGCCCAGGGGCCTCAGTATCAATGGGAGTCTAGTCTCGTTTTCGACTAAGCCTTAATAAGATCATAATTCGAATAATTTCAACGGTCAAGTGTATTTCCAAAAAACTGGGAATTTTGAATGATATGTCAACTGGCTACATGTGATGACCGTAGTCCACGTACAGGCTTAGGCCTATTACCATACACCATCATTTTCAAAAGGCGACAGTCGGCCAAGCCGTTTTATGCGATTGTAAAACATGCACATTTACTTGTTTCGAGTTATTGTTTGTACTAGTATTTGACAACGTATGCTATATACTGTTTACTTTTAAGGATCATAGGAAGAGTCTACATTTTTGTAGGGGCCTAGGGCCTCAAGAGGACTTAAGACAGCTCACTAAATCAATTTTCATCTAAAATGCACTTTAAACAAATAAAATCGTTTAGCAAAATTGGAGGAATATTGATCTTTTTTTAAATAAAAGAGTAAATAAAAAAATAATTAACGAGGTTGTGAAAAATCGCTAAAATTATTTCCTTGTTGCATTGTACTGAAAAAACACTCCTGTGTGCAAAATATTGGCAATTTAAATTTATTTTTTATATTAATCCATAAATACGTATCTCAAAAGAAACATAATTTTTATTTTTTTACATTTGATTCAATTTTTAAAAATTTAAACGCGTATTTATAAACTTGCATTATCATACATTTTTTCCAGAAAATTGTTTCGAATTCTGCCAGTTATGAAACATTTTTAGATAATCGAAATATTTACTAATTAGATGTTCTAATTTTTGAAGCCAGTTAACTTAATATAAGAGGGGAGGGGGGGACCGTTCGTTCCTAAAAATCTCTTAAGAAAATATTTTTGATTTAAAATTTATTTTTCCAACGCTTTTCTCGTTCTTAATTATTAAAGAATGTTCTGCTATGTCTTGTAACCAAATTTGTTCCGCTGAATAAATTCTTCTTCGCTATCTAACAAGGATTTGTAAAAATTTTCATTTTGAAAAGTTCCTTGTGTACCGCCAAATTCACTCGGGAGAACACTAGGGGAAATGTATTGATGCAAACTTTTCAAGTCGTCGCCATGGAAATGAATCTAAAAATAAAGAAATTTATAGCTATCAGGTTTATGATAAATAATATTTTATCAGATAAAAAGTATTTCACACACATTCTTGTTTACATCTTCCAAACTTTTACGAAATTAAAATATAGAATTCAAATCAATAAGATAATGCATTCAAGACAGATAGAAAAAAGGGATTTTTTTAAGGTTTCAATTGTGCTATAAGTCTATATATTGCTTTAGCACAAACATTACTTGTTTTTTCACCTAACTGAACCTAAATAAAAGTAGGAATAAGTAGAATATGAGCATATTTTTGAGACAAAATTATCTTTTTCTTTTCTTTCAAATGAGTTGCATTTTGGAAGCTAAAGGCCTTATCACACGTACAAGTTTCGAGCAATTTTCCAACCAATTCCAAACAATTTCTACCTAACTGCCATAGCAACAGCTCCGAACAACTTTTCTCAGTGCGCTGAAAAATTTGTTCCACATAAAAGTTGCTTGAAATTCCAGCCAATGGAGTTCTTCGGCGCCCTACGTCATAAAGAAGATGGCGATAAAGAGGACAGCTTCGGTTTCGTCAAACGCATCAGATATGGCGGATAATATTTTAATGGTGTATACTACTTTAACGGCGTATATAATGTTTTAAACAGAATGGTGCTCCATTTCTCTTTACGCCCATCTACAAAAGCGTGAGCGAAATAAAAGAAATAATATTGGATATTCGTTTTCCGAAACAGAAAAATTGGCGAGTAATTTTTCAATCTGGAGGTAGAGCTCGGCTGACGTCAGAGCATGTCGTTTTGTTCACGGCAACCCATCCTCCTCAGCTGCGTTGAAAAAATGTCCCAAATAGTTGCTCCAAATATACGTGTGGGATAGGGTCTTAAGCTTCTGCAGACATGAGAATTCTCCAAGCGTGAGAGCTATTTCATTGGTGGCACCATCTAGTGGTGGCTTCCCCAACAAAATTTTTAGAGCTTGAATTGATTCAATTCAAGCTCTCGTCGGATGCTAAATATCGCCATGATTTAATTTCGACGAGAGTATCAGAGACGAATTGATACTCAAAGGATCTTTTGCATGTCACATTATCATATGACATGCATCCCTACGATTTTTGCATCCAGAAAATCTATTGACTTCAGCAGGGATCGAACACGCTACCTCTAAGACACCGAGTCGACAAACAAAATCATTGTTATTACTTACTTAACTTTCCAAGAACAAAGAATAGGAGGATTCATTTTTTAGTTGGATCTGCAATAAAAGCCTGTTTTTTTAGTTTTTAAAAGTATCATTTATTCTTTGTTGAATTTATCTTTGAGTTGGATATTTAGATCCAGAATTATGTGGCTGCTGGAATTAAGTATTGCTCTCCAATGAATATTAATTAATGGGTCTGAAGGGTATTTATTCTCTCCGCTTACGGGGCCTCGGCTGAGTCCCATATCGTTATATTTCAAAGATTTCATCTCTATACATACAGATATAACTAATAAAAGTGTATTACGAAAAATATTAAATGTTAATCGTATTATCACCTTGTAAGCGTATTGCTATAATGTTAATTCGTATCATCACTTTTAAAGATATTGCTTTATCAAAATAAAAAATGTTTGACAGTTAGAACATAAATTTATCACCTTTTAAACGTATTGCTATATAATTCGTATCATCACTTCTAAACGTATAGCTTTATAAAAAATATTTAACAGTTAGTTTTTATTCACATGCACGAATCTTTTTTTCCTTTCTGACATAAAGAACACTTTTTTTGTTTGTTTTATTTGTATTAATACCAAGCGTTTTCATTTTTAGGGTTGTACCTTCTTAAGGGGTAGGTTCTTTTAGTCGCCAAGTTGGGAAATGGTATATGCAATTAATCGCCAAATCTGCAAACGATATAATGAATTAGTCGCCAAATCTGGAAACGATATAATGAATTAGTCGCGAAATCTCGAAATATTTAAAATAGTTATTTTTGACGTTCCTGATCATGACAATGGAACAAAATTTTGAAATTATTGCATTGTCATTGGCCCTTGACAAGTGTGCAAAATTTCGAATTAATCTGACCTTTTAAAGTAGGTAAAAATCGAGTCCAAAGATTCCATTACAAACAATTGAAACTTATAAAAACGTGTTAAAAAAGCAACCATTTGGGTACATCTGTCTCATATAATTTCCACAACATTCTAAGAAAAACTGTGGAAATTGTTTTAGGATCAAGTAGCAGAAAGTCGAGTAAGATAATGGAGGTGGAATGGGATTTTTCACAAAAATTACTCTAAATAACAGACCTGTTCTTTCATCAATAGAGATCTTTTTGACTGTCAACCTATATCGTGCAGGAAGGCCCTACATTTTTGCAATTCACAATTTGTAGAAAAATGTTTTTGAATGTTGTTCAAATGAAACTGTAACTTTATAAGGAAAAGGTGTAAGTTAAATGTAGTTGTATCTCTTGTGAATAAAACATTCAATTCTTTTGAAATTTTTATCATTCCTTTTTTTATACATGTTTGCTATATCTGACAGTTTTAATCTGATTCGAATAATAAAGGGTGTTTTTTAGAGGTATAGAACTTTAAATTGCAATAAAACAACGATGTATTATTCGATTGACATGAATTTTTTTTATTCGAAAGATAATCTTATGGCATTACATTTTAAGTATGATTTCTGGCATATGACTGCCACGGCTGGCTCGGTTGTAGTCCAATCTGGACGTCCAATTTTCGATGACTTTTTCCAACATTTGTGGCCGTATATCGGCAATAACACGGCGAATGTTGTCTTCCAAATGGTCAAGCGTTTGTGGTTTATCCGCATAGACCAATGACTTTACATAGCCCCACAGAAAATAGTCTAGCGGTGTTAAATCACAAGATCTTGGAGGCCAATTCACAGGTCCAAAACGTGAAATTAGGCGGTCACCAAACGTGTCTTTCAATAAATCGATTGTGGCACGAGTTGTGTGACATGTTGCGCCGTCTTGTTGGAACCACAGCTCCTGGACATGATGATTGTTCAATTCAGGAATGAAAAAGTTAGTAATCATGGTTCTATACCGATCACCATTGACTGTAACGTTGTGGCCTTCATCGTTTTTGAAGAAGGATTCCACCAGCCCATGAAGCGCACCAAACAGTCAGTTTTTCTGAATGCAACGGTGTTTCGACATACACTTGTGGATTAGCTTCACTCCAAATGCGGCAGTTTTGTTTGTTGACATAGCCATGCAACCAGAAGTGCGCTTCATCGCTAAACAATATTCGCTTATGAAAATCGGGAACAACGGCAATCTCGTTTTGGGCCCATTCGACGAATCTCTATGAGGCGTGAGTCTATTCATGATGAATTGCCAAACCAAACTGAGAATAAATCACTTGACAGCTGTTAAATCGGTCGCCATCTTGGAAAGTAATGCCAACTTAAACTTCTATACCTGGAAAAAAACACTCTTTACTTTGTTGTCTTTTTTAATTTCTACTATTAGCTCGCACTCTCTATTTATTTATTTATTGATCTTGGTGGAATTTTCAATCCTTAATAAAATACATTTTAAAGTGCTCAATTTGGCTGAAATTTTATATACATGATTCTTTTGGATGACAACACAATAATTTAATTATAATTAATAAAAATTAATTGATTAAAACTAATTTTTCAAAGAATTACAAATACAGCTACGTTGGTATCATTTTTGGTAACTTAGCTACCATTTTGGCGACTTGTGTCAAAACTTGAAAAGGTTTTTTTTCTCACGTTTTAAAGCGCTCGTTTGAGCTGAAATTTTCTATACACGACTGTTTTGGATGACAATAGGATACTTTAATGATAATTAATAAAAATTAATTACCACTTAATGTTGTGATTCTGTCAATGATAATCCCGATAATCCGAACAATATCGGAAAATTACGTGATTGTTCGGATTAGCCGGAGTAACAGCGAAATCACTATTTGAACTGGGAGTACGGGTTATGTTGTACAATTTTTCATACTAAACTGTTTATTCCATTTTAAAATTTGTACCATATGATGTACAGTTATATTAATTTTGAATTAAGGTTTATATAAAAAAGATTTTTTTTTGCTAAAATAAATTTTTGTTAACCGGATGTGGAAGCCGTGTTCGATTAAGGGACTGTACTGTACATATTTATATTAATTGTGACTATTTAATAAAAAGTTGCTAAAATAAAATTTTTGTTTGTGGATCTACGTGGAATTGACTTAAATTTTTTTTATATATATTACTTGTTTTCTTTTAGAATGCTTTAAAGGCAAAAGAAAATTTTATATGTAGATGCATGTTTAATGTATAAAAAGTAGAATGATTCATAGAATTTTTTAGGAGTACACATTTATCAAAACTAGCTTCTCCTTATGAAATGCGTATAGAGTGACTTGAGTATCGGATTTGAATCACATTAGAGCATACATTCAGATTCGGAAAATACTTAAAAGCTAGAAATATAATAGAATATTCATGTAAAAATAAGCATGAAAACACGGATATCTATCCATCACGTAGCTTATTCACGTGAAACAATAAGTTCAGCTATATTTTTCTAAGGACTGGAAGAAAAGACTGGAAAGGAGGATTATTTTAATACATACTACATCTTCTCTCATTTCTCTATTTCGCATTGATATTCCAATATTTTATACTTCCAATTCTGTTCGAAAGAAATAGCTGCATTATTTATGTTATAATTTGTACTAAATTCGTCATATCGTCGGTCTAATTATCAGACTGCGTAACTCCATCTGGGATGCTATTTTGATACAGTAAGTCTAGGCGCCAAGATAGGCGATAACATTACAATATGGTTTACTTTGATATTTCTATCGTGCCATGTGGTTGCCATGGGGATAACGTATATTAGCGTTAGTTTTTTGTTTTGGTTTTTTTCCCGAAGGATCTCTGCTCAGCAAAAGTAACACATAGTTCAAATTTTGTGTAGTGAACGCTTAAAATAGTGTAAATAATTTATATCTGGAAGAGTAATGTATTAATATTACTTTCTGTTGTATTTATTTTATGTTAAAATCTTGCCACCAACTCTACCTTTGAAATCTAGTTTTATTATGAAGTGATTATATATCTGATCGAGGAATAAATTAAAAGTGGAGCGCGCACTGAGGCATGGCGTAGACAAAACAAAAGGATTAAGGAATCGCGACAAAAAGCGCTTGGCGCGCTGCACTCCTATATCAAATCAGTAACGCCGGTGGAGTTACGCAGTCTGATAATTAGGCCGACGATATTTTATTTTAAAAACGTACATGCTCTCTTATATTTTTAAAAGTTGGAATATTACATTTGAAAATAAGTAAGTAACAGTATGTCTAACAGTAAATCTATCACTATGGAAGATTTATGTCAAAAGGACAATAAGTATAATAATACATTTTAATCATGTTTTTAATTTGTTTTGATAACTTACTTTTATATAAAATTGAAGAAAATTGTAACCATATATATATAATATTATGCGCCGTTAAAATATTATACTCCATTAAAATATTATCCGCCATATCTGATGTATTTGACGAAATCGAAGCTGCCATCTTGTTTATGACGTAGGGCACCGAAGAACCCCATTGGTTGGAATTTCAAGTAACTTTTATTTGGAACAACTTTTTGAGCTCACTAGCAAAAAGTTGTTCGAAAGCCGTTACCATGGCAACTCAGTAAAAATTGCAGGAATTGGACGAAAATTTGCTCGAAACGTGTACGTGTGCTACGGACTTTAGGTCAAGACATCTCAACACAGACTGAACATATTCTCTTTTGAGAAGGGCACACATATCCAGTCGTTTGAAGTCCATTTTCAGTGTTGTCAAAATGATTGCAATAGGGAACTTATACTTTATGATCAGTTCTTATCCAACTTCTAAGCTCTTAATTATATAAATTAAAAAACTAATTTTGAAATATTCTGAATTGGAAGTTTCAAGAAAAATAATTGAATGTTTTAAGGAGTATCTTTTTGGAGTCATGAGAGAGGGGAAAAATAGATTTCCTCTTGTTAAATGAATGTTGAAATCGTTTGAAAATATTAATTTTTTACTTAACATTTTTCAATTTCTTAAAAATTTAACCATTTACTGCTGCAAATCTGGTTGACAATAAGTGTAGAAGCTATACACAGAATCTTATTTAAATAATATTAATCGTCGAATTAACGCGTTAGTAGAAAATGGAATAACAAATATGTTATTGATTGCTATATTTTCGTAACTTGTATATATATAGTTACAAAGTTGGTCTAACCAAATATTAAGTTATTTCATTTTTACGGGTTTTTTTCTTTGGTTACGTAGTGTATTACTGGTTCTAATGAAAAAGTTCTAAGTTCTATTCTAATGAAAATACTTAAGTTAAAATTTAATAAAACAAAGTAGGTAGTTTTAAAATAAGTAATATTTAAATACTACGCATACACAGTACGAAAAATTGAAATATATTTATATATATAGTTAGAATTAGACCAGCTATTTTCAAGTTTTTTTTTATTTAGCTTTAAATTGTTTATTATTTAAGTGAAGACAAAATATCTCTCATAAATAAATAAATTAGGGAACAAAGATTAATTTTATTTATAATCTCTTTTTTGAGTCTATTAAACCTATTAATAATAATTTTTAGCGGCAGAGTAGTAAATTTTTTTGTTCTAATACCAACAATTATGGAATGAGATCTAATGATTATAGTAAACAGGATATGAGAAATCAAAATTATAGTTACATTTATTTTTTTGTTGCATCTTTATGTTAAAATTATTTGAGTATTTAAAAAGAAAAGAACTCTCTCTCTTCTCTTTGATATACATATTTTATAATACAAATTTCATTATTTTTGAGTAATTTTAAGTATAGCAGAGAATATTGTTATTACTAATAATTATGGCTATATTTGCTACTATTATTATTTTGTTGCTTAAAACATTTAAATATATTTGTAACATTTTCAAAATTTTAAATCAAGGGAAGTCTAATATTTTGAAATTGAAATAAAGATTGCAATAAATAGAATATCGCATCGAAAAAAAATTCAACAATGATAATAAAAAAAAAATAAAATAAAAAAGAACTTAAAAATTAAAAACTATTCAAAAATTTGTTATTTATAAAAGTTAATAGTTTACAGTTTACATACAAACGCATGCATATAAACATATACGTAGGTAGAAAGCCTGCAAGAATTTAAATGTAATAATTTGTAATTGTAAATATGTAATAATTTGAAATTTTACTCACCCTTTCCACCATTTTTTTACTAATGAAAGGCTTTATCACAGAAAACAATATTGAGAAAATACTCGTATTATTGATGACATGAATGGCTTTATGTCGTATTGGAAAACAGTCCTATGAAAGAAAAAAGGATGTTAAAAATTATTATAAAACATGCTTCTTAAGCCAACTAAAGAGTGTTTTTTTTCCAGGTATAGAAGTTTAAGTTGGCATTACTTTCCAAGATGGCGACCGATTTAACAGCTGTCAAGTGATTTATTCTCAGTTTGGTTTGGCAATTCATCAAAACGATCATCAAGCAAGGCGTAGATTCGTCGAATGGGCCCAAAACGAGATTGCCGTTGTTCCCGATTTTCATAAGCGAATTTTGTTTAGCAACGAAGCGCACTTCTGGTTGAATGGCTACGTCAATAAACAAAACTGCCGCATTTGGAGTGAAGCTAATCCACAAGTGTATGTCGAAACACCGTTACATCCAGAAAAACCGAATGCGCTTTATGGGCTGGTGGAATCATTGGTCCGTACTTCTTCAAAAACGATGAAGGCCACAACGTTACAGTCAATGGTGATCGGTATAGAGCCATGATTACTAACTTTTCATTCCTGAATTGAACAATCATGATGTCCAGGAGCTGTGGTTCCAACAAGACGGCGCAACATGTCACACAGCTCGTGCCACAATCGATTTATTGAAAGACACGTTTGGTGACCGCCTAATTTCACGTTTTGGACCTGTGAATTGGCCTCCAAGATCTTGTTATTTAACACCGCTAGACTATTTTCTGTGGGGCTATGTAAAGTCATTGGTCTATGCGGATAAGCCACAAACGCTTGACCATTTGGAAGACAACATTCGCCGTGTTATTGCCGATATACGGCCACAAATGTTGGAAAAAGTCATCGAAAATTGGACGTCCAGATTGGACTACATCCGAGCCAGCCGTAGCAGTGATATGCCAGAAATCATATTTAAAATGTAATGCCACAAGATTATCTTTCGAATAAAAAAAATTCATGTCAATCGAATAATACATCGTTGTTTTATTGCAATTTAAAGTTCTATACCTCTCAAAAAAACACCCTTTATTTAATCTACATTGTGCTTGTTACTGTAAATAAAAGTATAAGCGTGAGACCGAGAAACAGAGAATTATTTAAGTTGAAGATATCGTAAATTACAAAACAGCTTTTGTAAAAGAAAAAGTATCATTGAAATATGAAATACACAATTCTAATTATTCATTTGAAGTGAGCTGTTTTTTTATTCAAAAATTACTTCTGAGTGATGATTAAAATAGATTGCATTGAAAACTTGATATGAACTCCTCTTATCTATCCTATGAGCTCTCGTCTTTAATATATTCTATGTTTTGCAAAACAAGTGATAAAACTAATGAGCTTTGACACACACACACTTTTTGAAATATTTTTTTTTACAACAAAATAAATATTTTGATAATTCCTTACAATCGTTTATAGAATATATACATGATGGTTTTAAAGATTTTTATCAAAACTTAATAAAGTTTTTTCAAACATTTAAATGGTATCCCTCAATTCCCGACTCTCATTTTTTTATGTGGCAGCGGTAGCCTAGCGGTCAAGGTATCGGATCGCGGCTGGCATGTCATGAGTTCGAGCTCAGTACCATTAAAGACACGCTGTGTAGGGAAGCGATGCATGTTAAATCTGTCGAGAGCTCAAATGTCTTTCCGTTGGCTTGGTGTGGTAGTTAGAAGAAAGGTGCCAACTCAGGCATCAGCCTCGTTTCTTGATCCTGGTTCAAAACTACGAGGTCCGCCACCAAAAGCGTGTAGCTGAACAGTGCGACATTATTATTCAGTCATTTACTCATCTTTATATGTATATAATTATTAATCATATAATAAATTTCCATAAATCCCTATATATGGTGCGTAGGAAAGTCCCTCCTCAAAATACTTGCGAACGAAGAGAGCTACAGCTTTGCAAGTGACTACGCCCGACCTAAGGCGAGCAACTGCAGCGCCCCTAACGACGGAAGTTGGAAGATAGGCATTGCAAATCGAAAATGAGAAAAAAAAGTAAGCAAAATTTCCAATTACAAAGATTTAGAGCATCAATTAATAAGAAAGAAAAGACATTTGGTTTACTCTGATAAGGTTAATTGTCGCCTGTATAACCAAACATATCCGAATTCAATGTACGATGGTTCTTCTCTGCATATTTACGTTTCAGAAACGTAGCGGTACACAGTTGCAGATTGTAACGTTGTAAAGTCTGTAAAAATTTAATTGTCATTGCATTTAAAATTTTAATTTAAAAGCTGTTGGCTCTCGCTTGATACAAACAGTTCTTTTTTTTGAGATGACAAAATGAACGGAATTCGTTTTGAATTTCTGAATAGATTTTAACATGTATAATTATGCATAAAAAGGCTTTATAGTAACTTATTTTCACGTAATTCAAAGCTTTATGAAAGTGAAAATACTGGATTTTAAAAATGAAGAAAAAGAAAACACTTTAAGTTTTTCAAGCAAAATTGAAAGTATCTGATGCAATCAAAATTTTGAGAGCATTTTTTTTTACAGTTAATCATAATCTATGGAAAAAATGCAATTTTAACTTAAGCAGGAGATAAATCGATTAACAAAAAGAAATGCCTAAAAAAATGTATTATTTTTTTCAAATATCCTCACACAGTTTTACATTTTAAGTGACGGGTCATTTAATTTTGTTAACGTTACACTGATGCAAAGCGAATGCTATTGCTCATTTACCTTATCTTGAATTATGTCCAGATAACGCAGACGACGTCTAAGCTTGTAATTTCCTTTATCTCAGTGATCTAAAATCTTCCATTCACATAACTTAAGCACAAAGTAATAAATTAAAAATTTAGTGGCTCATTGGCATAAAATTTAGAGGCAGTAAATTTGCCAAAAAAAAGAGAGAATTTTGATCGAATTTTGCCAGTAAAAAAAGATGCATGTTTTATATAAGTCTACTATAATTATATACAATTCAGTATCTTATTAACTAATCGGAATTTTAAAAAAATGAGTGCTGTGAAATTTTGGAATTTTTGCCTTTTTATTATAATTTTTTGTGATTCTCTTCTTTCGGTGGTTACGTAGAAGAAATGGTTACTTATAGAGATATAAAATTACGAAGATACATTGGTTGCCTTCACAATTCAATAGGAAGATTCCCAGTGGCGATACACTTACATTACACGATCTGAAGGTTTTTAGTTATTATTCTACTCAATTTGTGTGTGCTGTAATCCTTCCTTCTTCTCACACTATATCTTGAGTAAAATAGGACTCGAACAAGCGCAATCTGAACTTCAACATCCCAAACATGATTATATATTACTTATCTACCGCGACTGAGTGGTATGTAATGGTTGTCAACTTTTTAGAAGTACATGGACCACTAAATGCATTTTACATTTGAAGGACCTCTAATACCATTGGTTACTATATGGCAGTTCACTATATACTATATTGTAAATTATTTACATTGTAACGGGTCTATCTACGTTCTTCTTACTATACTCTTGAGGAATAATGTGTCTTTAAAAATTATTCTATTAAAAACCTTCCTCCTCCGAAGAAGATGTGATTATTTAAATCAAGACTTGTATATAAAGATTAAACTTTCGAGTTAAGAGAGAGAGAGAGGTTGGACTGCTATAGGATAACAGTGATTGATTAACGTAAAGCTATGCAAGAGCAATTCGTAGCTTATTTTGTCATATTAAGATTGATGATTTGGTGATAAATTAAATTAGAAGGTGTATTGCCTGGACGTAAGTGATCCGATTTATTGTTAATACTTTTAGTATCTCGTTTATCGCGCTATTGCTTCACATATTTGGTAATTGATGCATTTCTTAACTTTGGTTATTGAATTTGCGTCGTTTGTGATAATTATGAATAAATAGAGTTTGTTTTGAATATGGCTTATCTTCCTTCGGACCCTCTCATACTAATGGACGGAATGGATCATCCATTACAATGTCTCTTCTTACATTTGTATATCACTAAAAAGGAACCAGTAAAAGTAAGAAAAAATCAACAAACTTAATTTTTATGGCGCCAATTTACCATTGTTGCCAACTCTAAATTTCTAATGGTGTTAGATACACCTACAAAAGTAACTAAAAAGTTACTAAACTCAGAAGGAATTTCGCTAAAAGCCAAATTTTCATAATAATATAAATAATGTCCCAATTTTTCTGGGAGCTATCAAAATTTTTTCACGTACGACCGGTTGGTACCACTGATCCAGTGTTTTCTCAGTTATCAGCTACAGAACATCGTTTTGATTGAATTTCATAATTACTGCGTCTTTCAAAAATTAATTTCAGGATCAAAGGAAAAATGTTTTTGAAGAAGATATGAATCATAAAGCCTGTTAAAGGATTTCTGTGTAAGTAAAAAAATAGTTACATGGTAGTTTTTGTTAAACTTCAATTAAATTAATGACAAAATGACAAAGAAAATGGCTGAAAAAGAAAATTGCATTATTTAGTTTAGACATAGAAAAAATAAAACAATTATTGTTCTAGAGAGGACGATAAAAATACAATTTATTTATGCATTAAGTCATTGTAAGGCATACAACTTTCAATAAAATATTTTGCATGTTTGAATATGCATCAGACGTTTCGATTTTCATAGGATATGAAGAACATTAGTTTGCAAAGTGACACGATATAAAATAGAAAGCCTTACTTGTGAAGCACTGACGAAGCTTTTAATAGATGATACCGAAGTGTGGAAAAGATGTGACCAGGATAAGTTCTTCAGATCTACTATGCTAGTTATTCCACATATTTGTGTGACGGGATAATCCAGAGCCTTTTCATTGCAAAGAAGTCCAAATCCGAGGAGATCTTCGAAGCTTATGGTTTCTGGGTTCCAAAGTCCTGAAAAATCTTGTTTAGTATAAAAATAGTTCTAACATATATGTAAGGGATGGAAAATTTTCAATAAAAATCAAGAAAAAGAAGCCATGAATTTAGCAGAACACTTAAAAATTAAACAACTGAAACAGTTATTTCTTGTCGACCTAGAGCAATTAATTGGTACTCCAAAATTAAATACTGGGATATAAAGAGTGTTTTTTTCCAGGTATAGAAGTTTAAGTTGGCATTACTTTCCAAGATGGCGATCGATTTAACAGCTGTCATGGGATTTATTCTCAGTTTGGTTTGGCAATTCATCAAAACGATCATCAAGCAAGGCGTAGATTCGTCAAATGGGCCCAAAACGAGATTGCCGTTGTTCCCGATTTTAATAAACGAATTTTGTTTAGCGATGAAGCGCACTTCTGGTTGAATGGCTACGTCAATAAACAAAACTGCCGCATTTGGAGTGAAGCTAATCCACAAGTGTATGTCGAAACACCGTTACATCCAGAAAAACCGACTGTTTGGTGCGCTTTATGGGCTGGTGGAATCATTGGTCCGTACTTCTTCAAAACCACAACGTTACAGTCAATGGTGATCGGTATAGAGCCATGATTACTAACCTTTTTCATTCCTGAATTGAACAATCATGATGTCAGGAGCTGTGGTTCCAACAAGACGGAGCAACATGTCACACAGCTCGTGCCACAATCAATTTATTGAAAGACACGTTTGGTGACCGCCTAATTTCACGTTTTGGACCTGTGAATTGGCCTCCAAGATCTTGTGATTTAACACCGCTAGACTATTTTCTGTGGGGCTATGTTAAGTCATTGGTCTATGCGGATAAACCACAAACGCTTGACCATTTGGAAGACAACATTCGCCGTGTTATTGCCGATATACGGCCACAAATGTTGGAAAAAGTCATCGAAAATTGGACGTCCAGATTGGACTACATCCGAGCCAGCCGTGGCAGTCCTATGCCAGAAATCTTATTTAAAATGTAATGCCACAAGATTATCTTCCGAATAAAAAAATTCATGTCAATCGAATAATACATCGTTGTTTTATTGCAATTTAAAGTTCTATACCTCTAAAAAAACACCCTTTACATTGACCAATTCAGATTTATATGCATTAAATTGTATAACCAGGAAAACATAGGATGTCTGATGGTTCTAGAAAAAAAGTGCTTCTCAAACTTTCAATATTCGCGACCCAATATTCAATCATTATTTTCATCGCGCCCCCCATACAATAACGATACATTAAGTTCAATAATACTATATTTTGAAGCGAAACCTACAGTTTGACTTTAACCTCTTTAGTACCACCGGCGTATATAAACGTTTCACGCAGCCAGTGTTTTAATTGCCCCGGACGTATATATACGTCTTTCCGTTCGATATTTTCTGTGCACTGCTATCCATGCATTTATTCCGAAGGCTTTGAAATGTAATAAAAGGAGCTTGATTGTCTTTGTGAAGGATTTACTTGATTATTTATTCCTTTAACATTCCCCTTCCCAATACACCAGATACGCTCGTTTACGTGTTAAACGGTGGCACTAGGGAGCGAATCACGTAGTTTTTAACCGGCATTTAAGGAATTAATTATAAACCGTTTAAATTATCAAGATAAGAGTTAATTTTTGTTTTTAATTTTATATATGACAAGCCTATGGTGACATTGGTAATTATTAAACTTGTTCTGAACGTAGTATCCTTAAAATGATTATAAAATTCCTTGCGCAGTACTCTGATATATTTATAATTTAAATGTGTATTCCCTTTTTTTATTTCTTTGCTTTTAGTATATTGATAATTTTTTAAAAAAATCTTTTGTTTTCTACTTTTCAATATGATCGTGCCCCCCTTGTAGTGTTATCACACCCCCTAGGGGGAGTGCCCCACAGTTTGAGTAACACTGACGTACGTGCAAAGAGGAAACGGTACGCGAAACAAGTGTGGATCAATGTATTAAGACTTCTTGAAGACCTGGCGTTCTTATTCTAAAGCAGGTATTATTTGAAATCCTTTTAATAGAAAACGGCATATGATGTCAACTACTCGTACGAATGGTAAATCGTAGGAAGTAAATGTGCACGACTCATAATCTCACAAATCTAGGCACAAACCGACTGTCTACTTTCCACTAAATGAGTAATGAAGGTGTATGGCGGTAGCCCTAGGCCTAGATAAGGGAAAACAGACATGACTTGGCAATATGGTCTTGCACTGCAGCCAGTTGGGATATAGTTCGAAATTCCCAGTTTTTCGGAGAATTTGTCTGAAAATAACATTTAACGATTACAATTAATCCAGTTGTTTCTCAAACTGTGGGATGCGCCCCCCTAGGGGGCGTGATAACCCTTCGAGGGGGGTGCGAGCATATTGAAAAATCTTAAACAAAAGATTATTTTAAAAAAATTATTAACTTACTGTAAGTAAACAAACAAATACATTCTGACACAATAAAGAATAAAATACTCATTTACACTATAATACACTTATGAATGTATCAGTACTGCACAATATATACTTTATAATTAATTTAACAATACTAAGGTGAGAACTAGTATAATAAATACTAGTGACCCCCCATGGATTTGTCGTATATTAAATTAAATGCCAACATTAACACTTATCTTGATAATTTGTACGGTTTATAATTAATACCTTAAATGCAGATTAAAAATTGCGCGATGCCACCGTTTAGCACGTAAGTAAGTGTATGTGGTGCATTGAGGGGGGAGGGGAGTAGAAAAAGAAAAATAATCAAATTCTTTGAAATAAGTAAACCCTTTGCAAACACTATCAAGTTTATTTTATTGCTTTCCAATGCCTTCGGAATAATTCTATGGATAGCACTGCACAGAAAAGTTCGTACTTCGGAAAGACGTATGTATACGTCTTGGGAAAATTGACACACTGGCTGAGCGAGACGTTTATACACGTCAGGGGACTAAAGAGGTTAAAGTCGTAATATCAGTTTAGCGTCAAAGTATAGTATTATAGAATTCAATACATTGTTATTGTATGGAGGGGGCGATGCAAATTATGATTGAATATTGGGTCGCAAACATTGAAAGTTTGAGAAGCACAGAATTAATCGGATCTTGTTCTTACTGTGGCTGAATCGAGATTGAGATGAGTCCCCAGCTATGCCGAAGCCCCGCAATTGGTCCATATCGTAAAATGTCTCCGGGTATAAAAAGCTTGCTGAAGTATTTGTTTCATTTTCCACTCAAACTACCGTAATTCAACATTAAAACAGTTAATTTCATACATTAAACAACATCAAACGCTCTACTGTATCTGAACTGGGCTCAGCTTTAACTGTCACCTCCGCCTCACCAGCTTCTTCAATGATCTCCCTGGTGATCGATTCCCCTCCTGGTTCATCCTCTATTCATTTTGCACGGCGCTCCGCTGAATAGGCTCATCTCTCTCTCTCTCGTTGCTTTGATCTCTTCTTTCATTCCACCCCTCCTTTGAAGGGGTTGTTGGGGCTACGGTATCCCAGTGGTCAAGGTATCGAATTATGGCAGGCATGTCATGAGTTCGAGCCCAGTACCACTAAAAGACCCGCCATGTAGGGAAGTGATGCACGTTAAATCTGTCGAGAGATCAAACGTCCTCCCGTTGGTGTGGTGTGGTAGTTAGAAAAAGGGTGCCAGCTGAGGTGTCGTCCTCGTCACTTGACCGTGGTAAAAAATTATGAGGTCCGTCGCCAAAAGCCCTCGTGCAGTACGACGTTAATATTCACTTACTCGGAGGGGTTGTTGATTTTTGTTCCTGTCATCATGGTTGTCCTTTTCTTCTCACACTGAGTATAAACGCTATGCGTTAGGAATCGAAAATTCTAATTTCCGTTCCGTTATTTTTCATTCCAAAATTTGTGGCTTTCACAACGTTGAGCGTGTCTGAGGAATTATCGTTACTGGTAAAGCTCTGCTGCGATTCATGGATTTCGCTACATAAAAAGTGCACGACCAGGATCAGTGTCTGTTAAAGGTATCCTAGGTATGAGCATGATATCATAGTTTGAAGAGAGAAAAAAAACCCCAAATAAAATGGAGTTCAACCCTAAAAAGCCGTAAATCCGTTACACTGGTGGTTAACATTGAAGACGCCTAGGTGTTAAGGAGATACCTTACCTGTATTTAATATTAGTTCGCTTATATGGTAATCAAAAACTTGTCAATAAATTATCAGTTTATTTTGAGGGTTATTTCCTTCGCTAAATTCGGATTCTTTTCAAGCAAAGTATCACTTATTAAATATTCTCGTACTGAAAACTGAGTATATCTTAAAAATTCTTCGAGATCATCTTACGCAGGATCCACCTGGACACGGTAGCCGAGTGGTATAGGTATCGGATCGTGGCTTGCCTTGTCACGAGTTCCAGCCCAGTACCACTAAAGACCCGCCGTGTAGGGCAGCGATGCACGTTAAATCTGTCAAGAGCTGAAACGTCCTCTCATCTTTATGGTGTGGTAGTTGGGAGAGGGGAGGTGCCAGCTCAGGTGTCGTCCACGTCACTTGACCATGGTTCAAAATTACGTGGTCCGTCGCCAAAAGCCCGCGTGTAACTGAACAGTGAGACGTTAATAATCAATCAATCAATCAATCAATCAATCAATGCGCATGATCACGGCAACCACGTGCTTCGTTTCATATAATCTCGCCAATATGGTTGCGATAATGCGTAAGTATCGTATATCTTAACAACACTCACAAACTTATATTGATACTGTAGATTTTTTTTTCATTCGAAAATTTTTGTCGTGTTGAAGTATTCTCTTTTTAATATACGTATAGTATAGGATACATTTAATATAAGTATAATATAAGTATTCGTAGAATCATCATACAAATGATGAAATTCGTATGATATTTCTAGTATGACGTTTTTAGTTTTTTGGTAGAATCATCTGTAAAAAAATTTATATAAGTTATTCAAATTTATAAAATGATAAAAATTTCTTACCAAACCTAGCAATATAAATAGCTGAGCCATCTTCAGCCCTTGTGTCCAAAATTTTAATCAGATTCTCTTTCATTACTTTCAAATATCCTTTTGGAGTATAATTTTGGTAAAGTGACGGATATTTTAATCTGTGTTTATAGTAAGACTTCAAAAGCGTGAAAGCAGCTTCTGAGTTAAATTTTCGAGCTCTTAAGAATTGTAAGAGGAAACTTGTGTTTGTATATGAAACGAGAGATTTCTCACCTATAAAAAAAAGAAATTTTCTTTGATACGAAAAAAAAGTGCAAAATGAAAACTAGCCATAAGCAAATAAGACAGCAAACATTAAAAAGGATCTGTGAATTAATTTTTCTAATGAACTACATATCTGGCACAGTATTACAACCTCTGACAATAAAGGTCGGTGAATGAAGTCACAACGGCCAATCTGGCAACACTGGCGAAACAAAACGCTGCACATGTGTAACGGCAGATATTGAACATCTGCTCCACCACTGTTGTTCAGTTGAGACTTATTTGCGTTCCGTGTAACACTTGTTTTACTAAGTGCTTTAATACGTTGATTCTTAACTGAGAACAGGAAAATGAACGAACAAAAGATCCCTTTAAAGTTTTTTTAAAGCTTGGCAAGACTCCAAAAGAAACTTATGCTATGCTGGTTACGTGTTTATGAAGATTATGTACTGTTCATAATGTGTGCACGAGTGGTTCACCTGTTTTCGAAAAGCAAGAAAAGTGTTTCTGACAACCTCCGTAGCGAAAGACTGATGGCCTCTGTCAATGACGAAAATATTGAGAAAGTGAGGAAATTAATCAATAAAGATCTTCAGTTAACTGTGCGCATGCTAGCTGATGAACTGCAGATTAACCGTGAATCCATGCGACAAATCCTTCCCTAGAATTTAGGGATGAGAAAAACGTGTTATCAATCTTGACGGTATTCGTAACATCAACGAAACGTAACGATGCTCTTGAGCTCCATCCCAAAAGAAGGCTTCTTGCAATGTTTCTAGGGCATGTATAGAAGATCTCAGTGGTGCATGGTTATGGTAGGTGACTATTTCGAAGGACAGTAAGGTAGCTTTAGTTAATATTTCATCTATGTTAATGTTACAGGACTTTTCACTGAATTTTATTGTCAGAGGTTGTACATCCAAAATAAGTATCCCCACATATATAATGTGAATTATGGGAGGATGTTTAATTTTTTTAATAAAAAACACACACTCGTTTGTGAAACCTTATTTTTACATGAAACACTAAGTTAAATATACTATATCATGGTCACAGGCAGGAAAATATTATATGATGAAATATTAGGCTGAGTTTCGTAGCTTAAACTTTCATACTGTAAAACCAGAAAAAATTTATTCGTGATATTACGAAATAAATCCTTTTTAATCCATTACAGAAAATATCTAATACCGTCAGCCCCGATGCAACGAATTCATCGCGACTGAATATTTTATTCGTTAATTCGGGTTTATTCATATTATCGAGGTTAAAAGAGGTGAAATTTTTTTGCTCTTACCTTTTGGAAATTCTATGATAAATGTAGGATATCCCACGGAACTATTTTGTAAAAGGTTAGATCATATATACCTTTCCAAAGGACGATTCTTTAAAGTAAAACAACATTCCAGATCAAAACGCCATCTGGTGGACTTATGAAACGCCGACACAAATAATATTCAAGCACAGAGGCCCCCAATTTCATCTCCATTAAATTACTTCGACTTAAACTCACATTCTTTTGGTAGTTTAATTACATGTCAATTATTCTCCTTTTCTACATCTTTTGTGGATCATCCTTTATTTTACTCATTTTCCAGCAGATGACATCCCATGATGGACACTTTCTGTGTCAACGCCTTCTCTTTTCGTTCGCTGTTCAGCGACACTCCCGTCATCACTACACGATTCAGCAGTGTTTGTCCTTTCCCTTTATTTAAACATCATGTACCACGAGCACCACGGCATTAATTGCTTTTATTTTCCATTTCATCTTTTTTATCGTTCAAATTCCGTGTTTACTTTCTGATTTCGTTCCGTTAAGGACGAATTAGAGAAGCGCACAGATATCTACCCCCTCCCTCCGCTATGGTGCCTCATTAAATATGTTCCATACTTGCCGATTGAATTATTTATCGCTCTCTCACTGGTAGTATGTCCTCAGCTACTGGAGAGAAGCTTTCTTTTAGAACGCCTCTCTGAGCTGTTGTTAATAATTTTGATAGTATCTTTTAAATTTTATGGAACTTTCAATTAATTCTTCTCTTTTTTTCTTATTAATTATGATGAGAGGGTAATACTGTTTTTTGGTAAGGTACCTTGTATTTTGAAGCCGTGGGTCAAGTAGAGGCCCACTAACCACCATTCGATGAAGACGCATAGCGCTTTTGTGCAACCACGCTCGCTAACCAGGTGGTAAGTTTCAGTCACATAATGCCCTTTTTAGATTTTTAACGACATCCTAGAAGGAATTATCTAATTTTCTCTTTCTTTAATACCTCCATGTTTTAGTTCCTATTGCCCTGTAAATACTCTTCCCTATAACTCGAAATAAATTCCTTTATTTTGGGGAAGCCTCTTTTGCATTATTTTGACTCGAGTTGTGAAACTGAACCTTAAGTATTAACAGATACCTCACCACAAAAACCCTACTAGCTGAAGAGTAACTTTTTTGGGGGGAGATTTTGGTTGACTCCCACATAAATAACTACACAAAGAAGATCTATAATTAGAAATTGCACACTTTTTATTAGCAGTTAAAAATGCTGTAAGCGAATTATTATGCGCCAGTTAATTGGAAAATTTAAAATACTGACTAATAGATGTCTTACAATCTTATATCACATCTTTTTTTAAAAGGGTTGATCCAACCATTTTCTTTAGAAAGTCTTTCATACAAATATTATGCTTTTCGGCAAGTTAAAGAGCTATTCCTTTAATCAGATGTCCGCTGATAGCTATTTTATTGGCATGAACGATGTGTTGAATCATTCCAATCAGTAATGCTCATACACAGAAAAAGAGACGGCTTTTAATAACTCTTATTTTCGACGACTTTTCATCACATTCTGTAGATGCCTTTTCAGTTTCTTCTCGCTGTTTAATAATTGAAGCTGATATTGACGCGTTGAAAAGAAATCTTTCCTCACACACACATCCATAATAATAAAATAGCAGTTTCTTCGGTTATTGAAATAATTTGTTAATTTGAGATTTATTATTCAGTAATTAGGTGTATTAGGTGGTAAATGTTGTGTATGTACTATTATTTTTTTTAAAAAAAAACCCCATACACAACAATTCTATCTGGCACAATAAACGTGTCCGTTTTTGCGAAAAATTAAGCGGAAAGCATTTTTTATTTGTAAGGAAAATGGCCTTCAAAAGCATGGTGGTACATTTTTTGGACTCTCATGTTTTCGTATTAACGATGCACATGTGAGGTACTAATTATTGCAATATTGACTCATTTAGTTACATGATACGTGTATTTACCTGATTTGTATCAAATATCGCGAGAATCACTTTCATTTACTCTTAAAAATACACAACACAGCCACTTTCAAAAACTACCACTTAACAGTCACAACTGATCAAATAATGAACTACTGCATAAACCCATTGTATGGAATTAACTTCTGACATTAGTTGGAAACTTGAGTAATTCCTCGGAGTTGACCTCTGTAGTGGTTCAGAGAATGTACCGTCTACCATCAATTTCTGAAGCATTCAAACAAGTGGTACGTTTTATGTACCACCACACAATAAACGAATAAGAATTAGTGGTACAACAAATGTACCACCAAGTATGAAAGAGTTAAATGAATAGAGATCTCCTAAAATGGTGTTTAAGGAAATCGACTACGAGGTTGGGAACTTCAGGGGAGTAAATGACAAATATACTTTGTTTTAGAAATTCAAATCCTGTCCTTTTTAAATCAAGTTGCAAGTGCTATAACAATATTTTTTCAATAAAATTAAGGGCTTAATACTAGAACTTAGATAAAATAACCTAAAAAGAATGTATAGCCTTAAATGCCAAGAAATAAGTTACATAGTTATTACTATATCATCATTAATACGTTTGTTATTTATAAAGGAATTTAACACAAAGTTAGACTCAAGAGATAAGTAAGAAATAAAGAGTAGTACGTTCTGTGATATCTAAATTCATGTATTGAAAATAGTGGAACACATTTAAGACAAATAAAAACTTACTTAAAATTTTTTCTTTTAAATCATCCAGACATTTATTTCGGATGGTTTCAGTTTCTTCGAGTTCGTTCTTTGCTATTGTTTCCACAAATTTTGGAATTTCATTACATACAAGTTGTAAAGGAGTACCTGGTACCTTTTGCATGTTAGGATTCTTCATAAAATATTATTACACAGAATTTTTCTAAAAGAAAAAGAAAAAATACTTTTATTTTAAAAAAAATTCTTATTTTTTTAAAATGATTTTTTATAGAAATTTAAATATTTATCATTAGTTTTGATTAGCAAAAATTGGTGCATATAAATCTTGGAATTCCTTTTTTGTTTTAATTACATTAAAAGGAGCCTCTGGCTTATTCTACGAGTTTATTGTAAATTTTATTCTATGAATTTATTGTGATATTTATTCTACGAATTTATTGTAAGGTTTATTCTATGAATTTATTTCTAAGAACTTATTCTGTGAAACCTAAAAACAACTACGATTCAAAAGCAGTCATTACTGGACTTTCTTTATTTCGGTTGATATGGGGATGACATCATAGAAGTAGTTGAAGTGTTTTTAAGAATGAAACTTAGAATGAAAGCCAGCGTTTGGTTTGAACAGCTAATAAAATATCAAGGTCAGTAATTGAAGCGAGTACTTACATTCTTACGAAACCATCCTTTTCTTAACACTAAAAGGAAGTTTGAGCAATAGAATAAAATCTATTATACCATGCAGATTATTAAGTGGGAAAAAATATTCTTAATAAGCAATTCTTTTGTTTTCTTCTGTTGCGGTACACTTAGAACAACTTCAAAATTTTGTGGCAATAAAATAAGTTTAAAAGAAATTTACTTATCTATAATTCTCTATGTAAAATAATTTATGATAATAATTTTTTTTCAATGCTAAATAAAATAATATGTACAACAAAGACAACGAAATATTAATTGAGTAAGTAATTAAATACAAATGAATTATAAAAATGCATTTTGAGCTTGTTGATTTTTGATAATTTGTTTTTTGGGAGTCGTAAAAATAATATTTCCACTCTCCTTCCGACATCTACGTTTAAAAGACTCGATCTCTTTTTTTTTTTTCATTTTTATAATTGTTTATGCTGAAAATTCAAATTCACGTAAATAAGATGTAGAAAATTGTAATAATACTTCAAAGTTTTTTTTAGCTATTATAAAATAATCGCCTTTAATATTAATCCAAAATAAACTAATTGACTCTTCCAAAAGTTTTAAAACTAAATCTCGATAATTAGATAGCGAAATTACTTTTCCCTCTTAATTCAAAGTTAATTCATATACAGATGTATCCATATACAAGTTGATTACGAACCCAATCAAATATGTTCATATCCATCTATCCACGAAAGGATAAGTCACGCACGCACGCATGCACGCACACACGCACGCACACACACACGCACGCACGCACGCACGCACGCACGCACGCACGCACGCATGCACGCACGCAGAGAGAGAGACTAAATGTATAGCTTGAAAAAAGAGTGTAGTTGGCAAAAACTGTTTGGGGAACGTCATCCCACAAACTTCCTTTGTTCATGTGGCCAGTTTCACCTTAACCGATCACGCCAGTTAGGAAAATTGCGTCATTGAGTGAACACGGGCAACAACAAGTTTCTTGTGAAACTTAAGAAATCAGACACGAAAACAGTTCAAGTATTAACCGAGGCTTATGAAGAAACTTTGTCGGGTGCACATTTTTCCCAAGCTTTTTCACGAAATCATTTTAGTGTTGTTGGTGTTGTTTCTAATGCCACCTATCTGACCCCTGTCTTAGAGGCCCATGAAATTCATCGGGGCATGGGGCTAGAGGTACGTCTGTCGTTGACCATGAGCACCATACAGGTGACAGTACGATTTAGCTGGTGTAATGAATGGTGTAATAGGTTTGAAGGAGGAAAGGTAAGCGAATACAGACCAAAACATAGCTAAAATTCGTGATATGAGTGAGTTCCTTCTTTACATCAGTAATCAGACTGTGAATCAACACTACTACATAGAAGTACTATGATGGCCATGGGTAGCCTAGTGGTTAGAGCATCGGACTCCAGGCCGGAAGGCCTGGGTTCGATGCCCAGGATGGTTGTTGCACCAAGACAACGCACCCGCTTGCATGGCCCTACGTGTCAAGCAGTTTCTGACTAGCAAAAACATTTCTGTGACGAGGAATCCTACTGATTTCACTCCATGAGACTTATTTTTTATTTCCTGCAGTTAAACCTTGCTGAAAAGGAACTCATTTTACCTCAGTTGAAGAGGTCCAGGCAAAAACGGAAAATATTTTGAAGGGCCTTCTAAAAGCCTTATTCCAGAACTGTTAGCAGCAATGACAGCACCGAATGCAGAAGTGGGTGAATGCTGAAGGGAACTACTTTGATGGTGATAATCTCACGGAGTGTATTAATTATGTACGTTCATTGATTTATGAGAAGATCAGTCTCGTTTTTTTTGTGTCGCCCCTTGTAATTAATAATTTTTTTTAAAAAAGTTAGGGGGGCACATAAAAGTGCCACGACATAGTGGTTCAGAATCACTGCTATACACAACAACTGTTATTATTATTATTGCTAAAAAAGTTTGAAGTAAGGGACTCAGTACGATTCGATTGAAAAATTCGGTAAAAAAAAAATAAAATCAAAATTTTGCAGCGTAAATTATTCTTTATATAATTTCCTATAGTCTTGCAAAATTTGAAAATCCAAAACTATGATAACTTTTATGTTCGTTTTGTTCACAATTTTGTAGGAAATCAAAATTTTAATCGGATTTATCTCAGAAAGAAAAAAATCACTACATTTTTTTCCATTTCAAATGCTAAGTCTTTATTTCTATTGCGTGAAAACTTAGCTATGTTTTCTAACTATTGCTACTAACACCTGCCATAAATACTGGTATGCATTTTTGAATCAAAGCATCTCTTACTTTTTAAAAAAAAATAGTTGAATTAAGAATTTATATATTTTTTAAGGAATTTTCAATAAGAATTCATAAAAAAGCTATTTTATGAATTTTAATAATAGTATCAAAAAACCTGTACCAACTTTGGTGATACATAGTCCAATGTATTCAAGCTTCCACACCACATGTCCGAGGTTCAAACCTCGGGCTGGGCAAGGTTGACTCAGTCTTTCATCTCTTTCAGTGGGTTAATAAATGAGTACCAAGCTTGCTTGGGAACTTAACACTGGGGATTTCGCGTCAGACTGACCAGCTGATCGGAGTATCTGCTCATGCACCTCTGGGCCTTAGGTCACTTATACTGAATTGAGCACAATAGGCCTTGGCCCTAATGGGCTGCCGCGCCACTGAGTTAAGTCCAATGTACTTGTAATCAAATTTCATGTATGCATGTTAATTATTGTTGTAGGAATAGTATTTTAAAATCCCTTCATAAATTTTAAAATTTTCTTCAAAAAATTAAATGGTTTGCTGTTTGTGATATTTTGAGCACAAAAATTGTTTTACGTTATACACATACATAGGGCAGAGTTAACAAGTTTGTGAAAACTATCAAATTAAAGATTTTTTTATAAATCGTACTATGTCCCTTTATTTGTAAATAATGCACAATACATTCATATTTTGAAATTTTTTTGTAATCTAAAAAGTAAAATAAAACAAAACACATAAACATGCTTACTGAAAGAAATAGCTGATATTTATCAAAGCATTTATGCGTTTACTTGAGTTCATGCTGATAAAATAGTAACAAGGTCCATTTTATAAAAATAAAATTCATGTATTAGAGATTTTTTAAGTTAAAATAATATTACATACATTAAAATTTTACAAAAAAGAAATTTTTTTTGAAAATGTTTCTCATAACAAATGAAAAAGGATTTATTTTCCAGTGGGAAAATTTCCGGAAATATAGGCATCTATAGGGTGTTTTTTTAGAGGTATAGAACTTTAAATTGCAATAAAACAACGATGTATTATTCGATTGACATGAATTTTTTTTATTCGAAAGATAATCTTGTGGCATTACATTTCAAATATGATTTCTGGCATATGACTGCCACGACTGGCTCGGATGTAGTCCAATCTGGACGTCCAATTTTCAATGATTTTTCCAACATTTGTGGCCGTATATCGGCAATAGCACGGCGAATGTTGTCTTCCAAATGGTCAAGCGTTTGTGACTTATCCGCATAAACCAATGACTTTACATAGCCCCACAGAAAATAGTCTAGCGGTGTTAAATCACAAGATCTTGGAGGCCAATTCACAGGTCCAAAACGTGAAATTAGGCGGTCACCAAACGTGTCTTTCAATAAATCGATTGTGGCATGAGCTGTGTGACATGTTGAACCGTCTTGTTGGAACCACAGCTCCTGAACATCAAGATTGTTCAATTCAGGAATGAAAAAGTTAGTAATCATGGCTCTATACCGATCACCATTGACTGTAACGTTGTGGCCTTCATCGTTTTGAAGAAGTACGGACCAATGATTCCACCAGCCCATAAAGCGCACCAAACAGTCAGTTTTTCTGGATGTAACGGTGTTTCGACATACACTTGTGGATTAGCTTCACTCCAAATGCGGCAGTTTTGTTTGTTGACGTAGCCATGCAACCAGAAGTGCGCTTCATCGCTAAGCAAAATTCGCTTATGAAAATCGGGAACAACGGCAATCTCGTTTTGGGCCCATTCGACGAATCTACGATTTGCTTGATGATCGTTTTGATGAATTGCCAAACCAAACTGAGAATAAATCACTTGACAGCTGTTAAATCGGTCGCCATCTTGGAAAGTAATGCCAACTTAAACTTCTATACCTGGAGAAAAAACACTCTATACGTCCTATGTTAGTTTAGCATTTCAATCATTTAGAATTTGTATTTAAATATTCCAACTTTTTTAAACTCGTGATTACCTTCGAATAAAATTTCTTGTATTATTACTTTGTAACCTTTAAAACAGTGTTTCTCAAATTGTGCGGCGCGCCCTTGCTAGGGGCGTGATAACCCTAGAAAGGGGGCACGAGCATCTCGAAAAGTCGAAAATTAAAGATTATTTAGAAAAGTCATTAATTATATAGCTGAAAGGAAGAAAAGCTAAATACATTCTGACATAATAAAAAAATAAAATACAAAATTTTGCACTGATATAATATACTTATAAATGTATCATTACTGCACAATGTGTTTGATCATTAATTCTCTCTCTCATCCATGCTAAGTTAAGAACAAGTTTAATAATTACTAGTAACTTCATGAACTTATCATGTTCAAAATTTAATGCGTATCTTGATAATTTGTACGGTTTATAATTAAAGTAGTATTGTATAACTTAACATTACATTATTATTGAATTGAATACATTATTTTTATATGGAGGGGGCGCGATGAAAATTATGATTGAAAATTGGGTCGCAAATATTGTAAGTTTGAGAAGCACTGTTTTAAAATATGATGTATAACTGAAAAGGAGTTATAAATAAACAAGCACACACTACACACACGTCAGTTTTCAGAAATAAATCAAGTTATTAGTTAATTCCTATTTTTTAATATGTTTTTTGAATAATTTTTTTCCTCTACAAATTTTTGATAAATTTTTAATTACATTTAAACCACTTAAAATATATAAAAAAAATATCATGCATGTATTTATGTAAGTATCATAATAAAAGTACATTTAATTTTTCTAAAGAAATGAAGGAAAATAAGCTTAAAATGTTACAGAGTTATTTCACAAAATTAAATAAAACATACAAAGTTATGAACTTGATGTCAATAAAATGCAGGTATATTAAAATATCTTTAAAAATAATCACAAGTGCTATTAAGTTAATAGATACACAAAAGAAAAATAATATAAACACTTATCAAATAAAATTCGAGACATCGCATTTTCATCAGATCCGTTAAAATGTACACATAAATTATAAAGGCTTTCCAGAATTCAGATGTTTAATCCTTTATTAAAATGCCCCTTTTCAGAATACTTCAAGAAAAACAATTTTACTAGTAGTGTAAATATTGATGGCTTAAGATATCCGACTACGTTCGGAACCGTGATTTTAAAAAAGCACAAAAATGGATAATTTTCATGATATTTAGTGTCACTTAGATTAGAATGCATGTATAAACTTGTTTTAAGGACATTTTAACAAAAAATATGGCCGTGATAGAGACTGCCGATAGAAGTGAAAACTTAGAACTTTTAGTATTAAAATTTGAAATTTCATAATGTTTGAATTAAAATTATCAACATCAATCTGGTTTTCGCCTCTATTGATACTCCGAGCAACAATTATATGCCTGTTTGTATGGTTTTTTTTTTATTCAAATATATTACGGGCTGTATAAGATCATGACAAAATATAAATACAATTCAATCGAAATAACAATTAATATACAATCATATAGTATTGGATATAATATGGATAGTATTTGTATTTACACTTAAATTTCAATGTACTTGATTTTTAACATTATTTTAATTGTTTGTATCATTGTCATCATTAATTTCAACAATATTTAGACTTTTTGTACTTTCAATTATTTCATTTTGTTCTAAAAAAGATACAATAGGCTTATTTCGAAATATTAAATTTTTAAATAAAATAAAATATTTAAATGAAATTAAAGTCGGAGCCTCGCACGCGTTTTTATTATTTTAAACTAAAGATTTTAATGCTATAAGGTAATAAGCTATAATTTTGCATTAATAACCATATTTTAAACTTCAACACATTAATCTTGAATTATTATTATTATATTTTATAAAATTTTTTATTTCAAAATCCATGATAAAAATATGATGAACGTCTAGAAATTTGTTTTACCACGGTAGTAAGAAAAAGTCTAAGAACTTTTCACTAAATCCATTCGATTTCACGAATAAGATATACACAGCACTATACGTCAGCTGTATAGCTACAGATATACTGCTATAAAAATGTTGGTGACGCGAACGCTCGAGATTTCACCCTTCCCAAAAGTGTCTAAGACGCACAGCACACTGCGCGTGCTCCAGTCATGAGCATGTCGGTGACGCGAACCCATAAGATCCCCCCCCCCCACCCAAAAGTACCCCACGCGGCTAAAGAACTTTTCACTTCAAAAGTTATTTAAATACAATATTTCGGCAAAATATTAACTTATAATAACCTTTTTTCAAAATGTTCTCCTTTTGTGAAAAATGCTTCTATTATAATAATATTGTACCTGCTTATAGCTCAGACCTCTGTACAGAGGCTCAACTATGATTTTTGAAAAATTCACATTATTTTCAGAGTTACAACCAACTGAAATAATTATTGGCGTTTTTTTCTTAAAATTTCTCCCCTCTGTTGTAGTAAAACATGGATAAACCCACTTCTAAGTTATACATTTCAAAAATTCTAGTTGAGCTTCTATACAGAGGTCTGAGCTATAAACAGGCAAAATATTATTATAATAGAAGCATTTTTCACAAAAGGATAATATTTTGAAAATGGGTCATTCTATGTTCGTTTTTTGTCAAAATATTGTACTTAAACCATTTTTTATTGTAATACTATTCTTAAAACAATTTTATATAATTTTTTAATCTAAGTAACACTAAATATCATAAATATTATTCATTTATACGCTTTTGCAAAATCACGGTTCCGAACGTAGTCGGATACCTTAAATGATTTCAAAAGTAATTAATTTAAAGAAACAATTAGCTTATTAAACGTTAGTTTTAAAGAAAACAAATTTTGAAAGAAACTTTGAATTTGCTAATTACAAGTATTCTAGTGTACTTACGCTATCAGCGGTACGGACAAAATGAATCTACAAACTTTTCCTATTCAAACGTACCTCACCTCTGATTGTTATCTGTATTGTGTGTGACACTTCTCCTTTCTAAATCTTTTATTCCAATATTTTTGTTCTAATGCTACAAAAGATAGTAGGTGATATTTTCCCTGTTCTCTGATTTTACGATGACGTCGTCTAACGATTAAAGATAATTAGGAAATTTAAACTAATTCACATAAATTACTTGTCATTGTTTCGGGGCTTAAGATTATGAAATAGTCGCAAACAGGTTACAATGATGCTGTGTTTTTGATGGTTTTGAAATCAATGCTTCTCAAACTTATCATTATTATTACTGAGAGAACACTTATCTTTTATAATAATAATAATAATAATAATAATAATAATAATAATAATAAAACACATTTGGGCTTTTACTCAGTGCTTCTCAAACTTTGGATGCTTGCGATTCAATTTTTAATCATGATTTTCATGGCGCCCCCCCGTCATACAACAATAATGTACTGAATTCGATAATAATGTTCTTTGACTCTAATTCTGCAATACGTCTTTAATTCTAAACCGTACAGATTATCAAGATAATTATTAAGTTTTGCACATAATTTTGACAAGCCCATGGGGTCATTAGTAATTATTAAACTTAGTAATGATGAATTATTGATCAAATACATATTGTAGTACTTATACATTTATGAGTATATTATATCATTGTAAATATGTATTTTTTATTATCTCACAATAAATTTTGTTTTGATTTAATTTTAGTAAAAATTGATAATTTTTTTTAAAAAAAATCTATTATTTTCTATATGCTCGAGCCCCCCCTTGTAGGATTATCACGCCTCCTAGGGAGACGCGCTCCACAGTTTGAGAAACTCTGCTTTTACTTGATTGTATATAATTCTGTGGGTAAATTTTTAAATTCAGAAATTGTTCATTCATTTTATGAATTCTAGACGTATGTGTAGATTTTGATAAAAGTTTTTCTTTTAGAAACTATTTTACGAGGGATGTAAATTAAGTAAGGACAACGTAGGTATAAAAAGAAGTGAGCTCTAACAAGTACAATTGCATTACATTCCTTCTATGCAATCATCAGCAAAACTTATGACCTTCTGCTAAATATCAGAAAACCTCTGGAAACCATTGGTAAGGGATTGATTGTTGATGTCAGCGACGGAGAACCCTACTGCGTGGCGTACAGATGAAATGTCATAAAATCGGCGGTCTCGAAGAGGTTCTTTCAAGAAGATCGAAGTCCCTCTGATTCATGTCAGGTGAGTAGGGAGAGTGTTCCAAGATTAAGAGTGACATCGTTTGTGACGTGACAATGAGAAATGCGTTTCCTTCTTTGTGGTATCTCTCCAGGTGGATGATGTCAGCCAGTGCATACGGGTGACCTTTTCTATACTTCGGTGAGTTGATATGGAAGCCTGCGGATAGCAATTTTTCTCATGTTCAGACATTTCCTCATTATGTGCCATACCTTTTAATGAATAAGACCAACCAAAGGATAATTCTCGGACAGTTCCTCCACGGTCTATGTAAAGGAGACCGCTAAGAATGTCAATCTGACCTTGAGGAATAGAAAGCCTAACTGTGCTTTGCAAATCCACAATTTCATTCCAATCCAAACGAAACGCTTTGACCCATCCAGCAACGTCCTATACAGTAATGCATTTTCCAGCACGATAATGCTGAATAACATTTTGTTGCAATTCAACGGGCAACCTCGATTTTAAGCCGCGACCCCTGATTACCATTTGAAAACATGCTCTGAAGCGATTGAAAGAAAACTTCATTTTAACGCCACATAACTACCCTTCAAACTAGATCAACTGTTTTTGCACTCTAAATATCAACTATGGTGCCACCTCACCTCTCCTCTAAATACTCCTTGGACGTATATATATATATATAAACTACTGGCCATTAAAATTGCTACACCTGGAAGAAATGCAGATAATAAAATGATATTTATTGGACACATATACAGTGGTGGCAAAAAGTCCTGAACACACTCATTTTTAGCGTAATTTTTGTGTTTGACTTCATTTTTGTTGGTAAATTGATTTTAATGTATTTTTTATGCTGCTTTTTAAATCTACTACTAGTTTCTTAATGACTAAAATATTTTTTGTAGTAAAGCTGGCTGAACACAATAATGTGAAATATGTACAGAATAAATCAATACTGAATAGCATAATATGCAAAGAAAAAAATAACACGAAAATTGACAAAAACGGTATATTTAATATATATAAGCATTTTTGAAAATTACATTGTTGTCACATGCTAGAAAATCAATATTTTATGGGCCAGCCGTTTACTTTAACCCTCTAACTGGATACCTTCCTCCTGAAAAGTTATTCCGAAAACGTTTTACTCTTATATTGCTATTCCCTTCAAAAATGCAACAGACTTCAATTCTTTCCCCCTTTTAAAACTTGGGAGGTCGAAAGGGGACAACTTTATGACTTGGTTCGGCGTCTTTAATCAGTAAGAACCAGGATAGCAATCGTTTACAGCTAGCTGTTGTTGCCTTGGGCAATCTTGTATGAAAACCGTAGTTCCACTCTGTCGTTTTCCCCATAGATTCAGTCACAGTAAAATTAAATTAAAATGCAGGGTAAAAAAAAAACATGAAATAAATGGCGTGTTAAAAGTTGAAAAATAGTTATATTTTCTTCAAACAAAATTTATTTTTCTGTCATTTTTTAAAAATTAAAAAAAAAATATTTTGGTATTGCGATTTGAACTAGAAAAAAGCATCCTGTATTCATTTTTGAATATGAGAGTAAGAAAACGCGCTCACTTTCCTGTTTTTAAAAAAGTTATGAGGTAAAAAGAGTATAAAGGCCCTATTTTTTTAAACAATAAGACAATTAATGGTGCATATATTTATGAAATAAAACAGATCTTTCTCTATTCAATTATATTTTTAATTTAGAATAACATAAAAAATGATTTCAATATACTTTTAATTTATTTAAATTTAAATCATATAAATGATATTTTTATGTTAACTGAATATTTTTCGGAAAATCTAAATTTTCATTCCTAGTGCTCTCCTTTTCGAACTCCTTGTATTAAATAAAAATATCTTTTCTACATCGGCATTTGTGATGGACATAACACACATTCAGTCAATAATTTTTAATTTTAATGGGGGATATACTTCTTCAAATGCGCATGACAGTACTTCGAACCATTTTCTACTCAAGTTAAATTTCTTATCTTTCTGTTTCTTTTATTACAAGGAAAAATGTCACACATCGATAACTACATTTTCACACAATTCAGTCATTACAAATTCTATTGTGAGAAAAGTTCTCCCTAATTAATCTTGTCTTTCAAAACAGTACACTTAAAACAATTTTGTTCAGTGAAGTTAACCGACAGTTCCACAATGTATTCATACCAAATTTTAAAAACAAATTTAACACTTGGAAATGTATCCTGTGTATTAAATTTTTCAGTATACACAAATATTTCCTGCTGTAGGGAAGATATAGTATGAGATGTGGGGTGTGCGGTTGTGAAAGAATGTTTTCGTACGCGTGTAGACTATTTTTGAAAATTTAAATATCACTGAAGCTGATCATATAACTGCAAATGAGCCTTATTTTAATGTGTGCTGGTATCAAAGTAAAACACTTTACAATATTAAACAGCCTATGGGTTTATACTCAATATCAAACTATTCGCAAAATGGCTTACAACTTCTATTCAAATTGTAAAGAAACTGAAATATATAAATATATCTTACTGCAGTCAAAAATATTCATAATATGTAAGTATCCTGTTTCTCCACTTATTTCTGTACATTTTAAAACTGTAGCTGAATGCAATTTTTTATATTTATAAACGAGACATAACAGCTCACACAGTCGTAAAAATGTCCTTATCATTTTTAAATATACTACTATAAAACGTATATGGATTGTAAGATCAGTTGTAAAATCCTAAAAGCTTTTAGAGGAGCTAAAAACATGTAATTTTGGATTGATCAAATTTTAATATAATACACAAATATACATGTTATTAAGCAAATACATTTGAAAAATCAAACTTCCTTCTGAAATAAACGTAATTGAAAGAAAAATGTTTAATTGCAAATGAGTGGAAATACATGTTTATCTAAGGGGTATCCCCAAAGTGAGGTAATCCTCAAACTTAAGACTCAAACTCAGTGGCACAACAATCCATGAGGGCCAGGAACTACTGTGCCCATCATAATACACGTGACCATTGGACGCTGAGGTGCATGAACAGATGTCCCGATTTGGTGGTCTGTCTGAACAGAGACCTTCAGTGATTAAGACCCGAAGCAAGCTTGGTACTCATTTATCGACCCAATGTAGCGGCGATGAAAGGCAGAGTCGACCTTGCGCAGCCCGTTAAGAGAACCCCAGACCTGTGGTGTGGAAGCACGATACACTACCACTCCATCTTATTCGGTGAAAAATAAAATTTAATGTTAGAATCTTATATAAATGCCTAATGAATGAGAGAGTCCAAACTTTTTTTACATGTAAACTATTTAGACGGAAATGGTTAGTTATGAACATTTCACAAGTTGCATAAATTAAAATTAACCGTTATAGTTTACATAAATTTTTAAGGGTGCAAAAGGTGTATTTCGGCTGCACGAATTAATTTTAAAAGGAATAAGGTTACGAAAAAGTAGTACAAATCTATCTAAAGTAGGGTTGGTTACCTTACATATTGTCAAACACAACAATGCATTGGAAGCCAATGCCACAATTCGTTGTTATAAAAATGTATGGAAAATTACAAGATTTATTTTTGAATTTGTAATTTATATATATATATATATATATATATATATATATATATATATATATATATATATATATATATATATATATATATATATATATATATATTGCATATATATATATATATATATATATATATAATTTTTCCTGGGAACTTTAAAAGCTAGAGCGGTATCCATCAAAACCGCGGTTCTCTCTCTGTTTTTCCAGATCGCCCCTGACTAAGCCGGCTCTGCCATAGTAAGTGAAAATGCCGGATTTTGTTTGTCAAGATCATTTTATAGAAAACTACATTTTTCATGTATTTTAGATGGTCTTTTTATATTTTCTACATCAATATCTTAATGTTGAATTTAAAATTACATAAAATTCTTGACATTCGCATCAATGACCATGATAATTTTTATTAGTATATGAATATGTTATCAAACGATTACATGACTAATATTAACATATTATTTTAACCATTTAATTAATATTAAGTATAACACATAACGCAGACAAATTTTCTGAACTTTAAAATAAATATTTCGAAAACTACTTCAGATGTACTCAAAATGTTTCATTCCTATGCTTTAGCGCTTTTCAGTTTTGCTTCTATGTAAGAATTTATTGTAATTGTATATTCATCAATTTTTTAGTATATTTTTTGCTCTTAGCATGCGGTTTTCAACTGAATTGTATGAAATCTTCGAAATATATTAAATGAATGATTGAATATTAACGTCGCACTGTTCAGCTACACGAGGGCATTTGGCGACGGACCACGTAATTTTGAACCATGGTCAAGTGACGTGGACGACACCCGAGCTGGCACCCCTCTCTCCTAACTACCAAACCACACCAACGGGAGGACGTTTCAGCTCTCGACAGATTTAACGTGCATCGCTGCCCTACACGGCGGGTCTTTAGTGGTACTGGGCTCGAACTCGTGACAAAGCAAGCCACGTTCCGATACCTATACCACTCGGCTACCGCGGCCGAAATATATTAAAAGATACCAAAGAAGCTATATAATAAAAATTTGAGATTTTTATTATACTCAAACAATTGCTAAAACTTATGGTAAATAATTTTTAACTGCGCGATGCATTTTTTTTCGAAATTTCAAATGGAATTTCTAACATAAAATTTCTAGCTTTATAAGGTCGAGATTTCAAAAATATCCAGATTTTAATTACTTATTCAGTTAGCATTTAAAAAAGATAAATGTTGAGGTATTTTGTATAAATAGATATTTTTGAACAATATATAATTCGAATGTTTTTCAATAGCTCGAATTTAAAATTGATTTTTATGTTTATTTATATGCATAAATGTCTACTGTAAATGTTTCCGTATATATTTGATTACCATTTATTCAAACATTCAAGTTATAAAAAAAATGTGTGAAAATCTTCATTCATGTTGTCTTTGATTTAAACTGAATTTCAAGCACTTAAAAATTCAAATATAATTCGGTGTATTTTAACAATATATAACCAGGCACACACACACACACACACACACACACACACACACACACACACACACACACACACACACACACACACACACACACACACACACACACACACACACACACACACACACACACACACACACACACACACACACACACACACACACACACACACACACACACACACACACACACACACACACACACACACACACACACACACACACACTGTACTTAAACTTCCCTGAACACTTAGGCTTTGAAATCTAAAAAAAAAAAAAACTAATAAATCTTAATTAGTTTTTTTTCGTTATTATTTTTATCAAAGTGTAAGAAAATGTTTCATATGATTTGATGAAGTTTAAATTTATTCATTTTTAGTGTTGGAAAATTGAAAAGGTTCCAAATTTTAAAGAGTTTGGTGTTTTATTAATTTTTTTCGGTATCTTATAATAAAATAATCATGTTTCAAAACTAAAATCTTTCATTAAAATAAGAAAACTGAAGAGAAAGAATATACTTAAAAAAAAGATAATTTGTCTAACTATATAAAATAGCAGATTGCACTGACACGCCCCAACTTGTTACAGTTTCAAATTAATATGAAACCTAAAGGGAATTGTAACATATTTTACTTATGCGTTGGGACTTTACAAAACTTTAAAAAAACGAGGTAACAAATTAACACTTCCTGGGGTCTAAAGAAATTTCCCCTCGATTTTTTACGATTGCCGAAGGGTCAAAACACGGGTTCCCTGCGAGCCATAAAACTCCTGCTGTGTTGCTTCCTCCGTCCCTCATTATCTTTCAAGTTGTTAAACCTTAAAAGGAGAAAGGATTTCAGAAAAGTGCGGCTAATCCGCTTTTGAAAACGTTACTTGAAGGCAGAAAAATCCGTGCAGTCCATTTTCGAAGCATCTTTATACTGACGGAATTTTCCGTGCTATCCGGTTAGAGGGTTAATTATGACTCTACATCTTTTTGGCATGGAATGCTTCAATTTAAAAAAAAAAGATCTTTCGTAACAATATGGTTGAAGGAAAATATTAAAGCTTCAATTAATTCACGTTTGTTTGAAGGTTTTTCTTTGAAATTTCATAACCAATTTTAAACCATAAGTTTTCTATCGGATTAAAGTCAAGAGCCTGTCCTGGCCAGTTCATTCTATTCACAGTATGGTCTTTCAACTATTTCTGGACTACCTTTGCACGATGACAAGGGGCGTTATCGTCCTGAAAAATCCATGACTGATTCCCAAAAGATCTCTCGCAGTTGGTATCAATTTATTTTGTAGTATTTCAATGTAATTCATTGCTTTTACTGTTCCGCTAACGATGTGAAGTCTTCCAACGCCATGAGAAGACATGCAACCCCATACCATCACTTTTGTCGGGTACTTTACTGTGGGCTTCAGACACTGAGGGCTGAATTCCTCATGAGAGCGTCGTCTTACATAGGCACTACTTTGGTTGCCAGAAATACAAAACTGACTCTCGTCACTAAATATTACCTTATCCCAGTCTTTAATAGTCCATAATGAATGTTCCCTTGTCCACGTCAATCGCCTCTTGCGTTGAAATTCAGTCAGTAATGGTTTTGGGCGTGCTTTACAGCCTCGTAACCCAATTTCCGGTAGTCTTCCTCTAACAGTTCTTGGGCACACACTCACATTTGATGTCAAAAGTCCATTGTTTCAAAATTTGTGAGGAATTAAGCTTTCTGTTTGAAAGTGAAATTCTATGCAATAACCTGTCTTCACGTAAAGATGTTTTTCTTGGTCGTCCTGATCACCCCCTGTCCACAATAAAATTTGTTTCAGAAAATCTTTTCAAAG
Source organism: Trichonephila clavipes (assembly GCA_019973935.1). Classification (NCBI taxonomy): domain Eukaryota; kingdom Metazoa; phylum Arthropoda; class Arachnida; order Araneae; family Nephilidae; genus Trichonephila; species Trichonephila clavipes. Next base: position 173,289 of record BMAU01021267.1, read on the forward strand.
TTCTCACAACAGTAGAAAGGTCACATGGTACTTTAGCAGCAATTTGGCTCATAGAATAACCTTCTTCCTTCAAATGTATTATTTTGTACCTTTTATTCTCAGGCAGATATGAAAATTTAGCCATAATTCCAATATTTTCTACAAACGCACTTCAAATTGCTTTCAATACACTATTTTCCACAAGCACACAACTGCATTCAATACAATAAACCACGTTTCACCTTTTTCTTTCAACCCTTTATGGCTACTGATCTCTGATTGGTTGAAATAACAGAGCATTTCATTGGTAGAAAATACACTCACATTCTTACAGTGATCTTGTGCTTTCTTGTCAAGGAATTTTCAACATATCAATGAAACTATTTACTTTAGATGAAATAAACAAACAGATTTGAAATCAGCATGAAAAAATACATTAAAATCAATAACAATATTTAAGATAGTACGATAATTTCATAACGAAAAATGAAGTCAAACACAAAAATTACACAAAAAAATGAGTGTGTTCAGGACTTTTTGCCACCACTGTATAACACTGGACGTAAAAAGTGATTAGATTATCAAGAAATTTGGGTGCAGAGATCCTGAGAAATCTGTACCTAGAACAACGTCCTCTGGCAGTAATAACAGCATTTATTTGCCTGAGAATTGAGTCAAACAGAGATTAGATTACACGTACAGCTACAGATACCCATGCAGCTTCAACACGATGCCACAGCTCCTCCTCAACTGCAGTGGCTGGCGTATGGTGACGAGTCAGTGGCTCAGCAACCACGGGTCAGAAGGTTTCTATTGGTGAGAGATCTGGTGAACGTGTAGGCCGGGGCAATAGCCGAAAAAGAAAGGTCCGTATAATACCGGCAACATGCAGTCGTGTATTACCCTGCTGAAACGTAGGATTTCGCAGGACTCGAATAAAGGGTAGAGACACGGGACTCAGCATATCAGAAATGTAACGTGCATTATTCAAAGTGCTGTCACTGTAAGCAAGAGGTGACAGAGACTAGTATCCAATAGCACCCCATACCATGATGCCCAGGTAATGGGTCAGTATAACGGTGGCGAATGCAAGGGGCCAATAGGCGTTCACCATGATGCTACCGAACACGAATGCGAGCATCTTGATGCTGTAAACAGAAGCCGCACCCATGGTCTCCGAGCTGAGAGTCCATGCTGCAGCAAACGTCACCAAACTGTTCGTGCAGACACTTGTTGTTTTGCAAACGTTCCCCATTCTTAACTCAAGTCTCGTAACGTGGCTGCGCGATCCATTAAGGTCATGTGGATAACATGCCTGTCTTCTCGGATGCTAGTGATAGAGGTGAGTTGAGATTCAGAACGGCGTTCCGTATTACTATCCTAAACCCATCGATTTTATATTCTACTAACAGTCATTGGATCTCAACCGACGCGAGCAGCAATACTGTGATACGATAAACCGCAATCCCGGTATAAACTACAATTCGAACTTTATCGAAGTCAGAAACGTGCTGATACGCATTTCTGCTTCTTTCACGTGGCATCACAACAACTTTTCACAAGGCAACAACATTCTAATGCAATTTATGTATGAGAAATGAGCTAAACAATTTCCTCATTTATACATATTGTAGGTGTCGCTACCGGCACCTGCTTTGTCTGAATGCGCTGAAAAGCTAATCATTTGCATGTCACAGCACCTTCTTCCTGTCGTTTAAATTTCACGTTTGTAGCATGTCGTTTTCTTGGTGTAACAATTTTAATGGCCAGTAGTGTGTGTGTATATATATGTGGATATCAGTTTAAAGCTTACAACTACTTTTAGACCACTACTGAAGCCATGAATGAACTGAAGTGATTTGAGGCCGTCAGCCGAGATGGTGAGACAGTTCTCTGCCCTCCACCATGAGAGCGAGATGAAAAAACCTCCAACACGCGTGATGCTTTAAAACTTATTATGTAAAGGCAGATAGCTTTATTCTCTTTTTTTTACCTGTGTGTCCGTCCTATAAAGTCCATTTTTCTATATTAAAGTAGTTAACTTACGAAGTCTCTTTTTTTTTAAGTATTTAAATAACGGACACACTCACATATATACATATACATATAACAATTATATTCCACAAAGTTTCGCTTAGTAATATAAACAGAAAGGAGGAAGGTTGACTACCCATAAAATTGACTTACCCCCCAAAATTAAAAAGCAGTTCTCACGATACAGTGATATTATTCATAAATACACAGTCCAGTCATATTAATGTGACCACTGTAAAAAGCCAGAATAACCATCTTTCGCAGAGGGGAAAATAGTCATTTAGGATCCTCAAAGTATTCACTACGATGTTGAGCCATGCCGACTCTATTGCTGCACTAGATTACGCGCGTGAGAATCCATAACGCGAACAACCCGATCGAGAGGGTTCCATAGATTATTGATTGGGCTTAAGTCAGGTGAGTTTTCTGGACACGGAAGAACGATAAACTGATCCTGGTGCTCTTTGAGCCACGCACGTACGCTGTCAGTTGTATGACACTCCGCAATGTCCTGCTGGTAGATGCCACAATCCTGAGGAAAAACAATGCGCATAAAGGGGTAGACATGGTCTGAAAGGACAGATGCGTACTTCTATTGATCCATCGTGCTTTCCACAATGATGAATAAACACAGAAAATTTAAGGAAAACAGGGTGTTTGCTTTTAGACGTTTCATGCCGTATTTGCCACCAATCATCCGTCCGATGGAGTATAAAGCGTGATTAATCAGAAAACTCTACCTGTCGCCTCACATTGGATGCCCAGTTGCGGTACCTGTATGAAAATTCCAGTCTTCGTTGCTGATGAGAAGCAGTCAGCATAGGTGCATGAACCAGGCGCCTGCTTCGGAGAACCATACGCAACAACGATCACTGAACAGTAGTTTGGAAGACACTGTTGGTAGTCCCTTGGTTCATCTGGGTGGTATGTTGCTTAACGGTAGCACGTCTATTCTCCCGAACTCACCTCTGCAGCCATCAGTCACCTACCTCTATCACTTATGGTCCGTGGTACACCACATTTGCCACGTCACTGATTTTGGATGGTCCCATTTTGCCATGCACGGTATACTTTAACCACGGTGACACACGAACAGTCCACAAACTTAGCCGTTTTGGAAATGCTTCCAACCTTTTCTCGAAAGCCAAAAATTATGCCGTTTTGGACTTCGGATAACTCTTTACATGTTTGCATTACGCCAACGATTGTAGTGTTTTCCGAAGCCCTCACACACTCTTTATATACGCTCAATAGCACTGTGATGCCAGCATCCTTCTGTGATTGGTTATTTAACGTCAAAGTCGAAAGTACGTGGTGGTCACATTAATGTGACTGGACTGTGTAAAAGTATTGAATGTCATACAAACATTTGAAACATTTTAAAACGTTCCTTATGAAATAGCAGATGGCGACACTATAGAGAAAAATCATTGAAATAAAACCAATAAAATAATTATTATTAGTTTGTTTTTATCATTGTATGAAAAATTGTAAATAGCATTTTTTTAAAATAAATGTCATCGATGCAATTTTAGTTAATTTATATATAATATTAATGTATTATTATTTTAGTTATTTTTTTTAATCATTAGATTTGCCACTAGTAGGTTTTTTCTTATATTTTTATTTTTTAGTAGCATAAAAATCCCTACATATTTTGTTTCGACAATCTGAAATGCTTAGAAAGTTTTCTATAACAAAATTTTCTACAAAACCGTACGTATAGTAAATTTCACTTCTCCCAGAAGAGAGAGCAGATGGTGAAATCACTTAAAATATTCCCTGAGTTGTGGAGTGAATAAGATACAGGAATTTCCTGGCCTCTCTATTCAAAATTCACACAGTGGACTACATTCATGACTTCTCTTCACCTGTACAGTCTAATAATGGGCTACACCCTGTGATATCCCCCCTCTAGGGTGAACATCTGTTTGAGTATCAGCGTGAGCTAGAGGTGTAGGATTAACGGAAGAACTAGAAGCATACATTATCTTAATATGGTTTTATTAAAATATTTGACTTAATCCTTTAACAAATTAGATTATAATAATATATGTGAGAGAATCTCTACGGTAGCAAGATACACAATTTATATAATACCGAATTAACCTAACCCGGACCACTATCAATAACTGACTCGCCTAAACTGAATTACAATACTATCACAGATCCTAATATTAAATAGTCAATCCTACCTTACTGTAGTTTGAAGAAACGATCACAACAATCTTAAATGAAGCCTAGTAATTACTCGAGTGCAATGGTATGCACCTTGACTCACAATGGATCTCTATCACGTATGATTTCTGTTCGTCCCCACGTAACGTATCCCAAAACTTCTTCACGCTTGAACCACGGATTATGTTTACATTCCTCAAATTGCAATCCCGCTCACTCTAACTTCTGATATTTAAAAGCTTCCTAATTTGCCTCTTTCTTTTACGCTTCACTTCTTGGATTTTGTTGGAAAAGAGTTGCCACTAATTCTGGTCCCAAAGAACCCAAAGGACATCTTAAAGAAAAGACGCGTGAGCCCGTCACAACCTTTCATTATCGAAATTTGCTACTTACAAGAAAATTTTTTTTTCTGTTTCTGGCAAAAAGAATGTCGTTTGAAAAAACAAATAATTTCTTTTTTTAAAAAAAGTAATTTATTAATTCGTTGTTTATTATTTGTTAAAAAGGGATTGATGCCTCCATTTTAATCGGGGAAAAGAAAAAAAAATTTATTAAATCGCGAAATTCATTAGATAAAGTTTTGTTAAATCGGGGTCAACTGTATATATATATATATATATATATATATATATATATATATATATATATATATATATATATATAGTTTCCATTTATTATTGCTTTTATATTGAAGAATTCTCTGTTCATATTAAAATTCAGTCTCTTACTTAACTCTTTGGATTAATAATGCAAAAACGAATTATATCGCGTTTTATAAAAAAATTAAAAAAAAGAAGAATGGAAAAGAAAGAGGAAAACCCAAGACCCTCCACCCCCATGTATATAATAGAATAGTCAATTAATTACTATTTATATGTATTATATGTAAATAAGTTACTTTTAATTTATGAATAATTATTCTAATCATTGAATTAGTAATCAAAAATAGAAACAAATACTGGAAATATATTTATTTATAAAAAGAATAAATTTCATGTGTATTAAGCCTTTTATTTAAATTAAAATCATGTATTAAATAAGAAAATACTATAAAATATTTAGAGTTGAATACACATTATTTAAAAATATATATGTAGAAATTAAGATTGAAAAAATGTTACCAATTACATAGAACAAATAGATCAATGGATCAAATAAATTAGTCCTAATTTACCTTTTGGATTCTTCATTTATATGCAGCAGGAGACTAATGTTTTTAATCTGCTGATAAAATAAGTTGGAGCTTATGTACCCAAGCAAATCGATATGCAGAACAATGTTTAATGCGGAATTGAGTAAATAAATTTGCTTTTATATGAATAAAATAGTAACCGATAATGGATTCTCTATCAATGTGACCCTCGAGCTCTTCTTTATCAAAGTTCTCGATTTTAAGCCACATGTAGAGCCATTTCATTGCTATCGTGTTGTAATTTCTTATTTGTTTTTAAATAAGGTATTGAGAGGGAAACACACACACAAAAAGGTAAACATAATTTCCTTTGCAGAAATTGCAAATAAAATTATTAGAAAAATATGAAATGTAGTATATGTGTATATAAATTTTATAATGTAGAGGAAAATGTCAGTGCGTTTTTTCTTTCTGTTTTTTTACAAGTCGCATTTATATAAAAAAGGTTTTTGGGTTTCTGTAAAAACTTTATCAATACACAGTGCCAGCAACGATTTGCCTAGGCCCCCCTCCTACTTTCTAGCACTTCCTCGAAAAATACGCTTATGTCATAGATCGTGATGTAAAAGATTTCTTCAGTAATTTCCTGAAGGTTCCATAGGGCCGCCAAGTCGCCAAAAATGATGCCAACGTAGCTGTACCCCCAATATTTCACGAAGATTTCCATTGTGTGAAACGTCATTATAATATAAAGGATGGCGTTGTTTACGAATATTATGATTTTTATTATAAAATAAATGCAACATATAGTGATACAAAAATGTAACAATGAAGTAGTATTAACGTATCAAACATCCAGATATAAATTATTTACACTATTTTAAGATGAAACAATAATTACAGAAGAAGATAAAACATCAATCACACACAAAATATGCCTTCTGTATAAAAAAAAATGCTTTCGTGTGTCTGTAATAAATTTATTTATTCATAAGATATAGCTCTTAAAAATGGATCACAAAAAATGAATTTAACTACAAAAGAAGCGCCAAGTACGGATTTTGAGAAAAAAAGAACAAATGATGAAACTGTGGGAAAGACAAATTTTTACAGAAAAGATTAGTTGAAAATTTACATCCTGAACAGTTTGAAAAGCTTTCCTGTTTACAATATATTGAAAAAAATAAAACTACATAATACATGCAAATTACAGTTATAAAATTTGAGCAATGAGTAAGACCACTTGCATAATTTGCACAGGGGGAGGGGTTGTCCATCGTGAGGCTGAGTGGGGTGCCCCGCCCACCGTTTATATAAAGATTAAAGGTCAATCAATAATATAGGTTCCCTTCTCTTCTATGACCTTTTGTCATCGTTCTGTGAACTTCATAATTTCCTGTTCGTAGAAGGATCTGGCGTTATTTGTAAAAAACTGAAAAGGTGTGGATTTACAGCCTCCCTCACGCAAGAAGTTTTGAAGAGAGCAAACCAAGTGGAATTCTGATGGCACAAAGTCAGACAAGCATACTGGCTGGAACAACACACCCCATCCAAGTTTCAATCATTTTTGACTGGTCTCCAAAGATATTGTGTGGTTTCACGTTGTCTTGAAAGAACGCTACTTCCTTACGCGATTGATGAGCTCCGAACGTTTCTGTATCCCAGTTTCATTGCAACTGTCCAATTGTTTACAGTACACATCCGAATTGATTACTTGGTTCCTTGATTGGAGTTCAAAAAGTACCACATCCTCTTCCAATCCCGCATACTGAGAGCATAACCTCCATGTAATGAAGTTCTGTTTTTGAAGTCATTGTCGGGGAATCCTCACCTTGGGACCAAAACCATTTGGGCACCACATTGTTGTAAACAATCCTCTTCTCATCAGCAGCAATGATTCGCTTAAAAAAAGGATCGTTTTCTTCACGTTTCATGCAGATGTTTATTCGCATTGTCAATTGAACTTCTTTGAGTTCAAATATCGAGCTTGTTTACGCATCCCAGTTTCTTTAGGTGGACGGGGACTGACCCTCAATGTCTCTGCAATCTCTAGTGTCATGTAACGAGGTTTTGACACGATCATTGCCTTTATTTTGTCATCCTGAATCTGGATATGCCTTCCTGATCGAGGAGGTTCTTTCATATCAAAAACACCAGAGTGGAATTTCTGGAACCAATTTTGGCACTGATTTTTTTATAGGGCATCATCACCGTAAACTTTATTTAATTTTTCGCAAGCATGAAGCGTGTTTTTCTCTATACTGAATTAAAACAGTATAATATGGCGAAAATGAAAAGTTTGGTTTTCCGTGTTCTACGTGCTGTCAAATCTCTAAAACTCAACGAAATCACTTAATTTGTTTTTTACAATGAAGCTTGAACTGTCTACTATCAATGACGCAACAATTACTATTGAAAATGCTTCAAGTATTCGTGAAAATACACTACTGCTATCTGTTGCATAAAAACACAATAACTTTTTACTGAATTTAATAGAATTTATATATTTCATATATATATGTAAAAAGGATATAAAATTAATGCTCGTATGAATTAACAAATGCTGAGCTTGTTGTAGGTAGGGATTATATGATTAGTGTGACGCTAGCTTTATGCAATGGAATAATTTTAAGTATCCTTACGTTTTTTAAGGTCATGGTGGATAGGATAGCACCTAAGCTCTTTTTAAGGTTATATATAATCTATACCTTACATTACTCGTTTTTAAGGTAAAAAATTACGTAAAATGTCATAAACTTTCATTAGTTTACACGACAACATTTAATAGTAAAATTAGCATAATTTGAGAAGATAAAAATGGTCACAGTGACAATGATAATTTACCTTGCAGTGAAAGGCAAAAGTAGTTACATTGTAAAAGATTTGCATAACTACACATGGGGCTGGGTAATGCGATAGATATAAAAACAGATTTATTTCAGTTGTAGCTATTTCTTTCGTTGCGTTTTTTACTTCATTTATTTGTTCCACATTTCTGAAAATAAGTCGTCGACGGCATTTGAGTGAAAACATAAGCTGGTATGCAATCGGACGGATCCATTCTGGGGATTGACCGTCGCTTCAAGCCTTAATGTTCAGTTGTTAGAGTCTTAAATATCAACCAATTATCAGCTCCTTGTGGAATCTCTATCAAAATGTTCATACAGTGTTTCGAAGATCTAATAGTGGACATCCCAGGGTTACAATTGCATACGAGTACCGTTATTGTTGTCTGTAAGCTCGGTGTTATTGGACGAGTAGAACCCGTCAACTTTCTTCGAGCATTGTGACATCATCAGGAATAGAGATATCCTGACAAACTGCTTGTAAATGGCTGCAGGAAAGTTACCTGTATTCCAAAAGAACAACAGTTCCGATGCCATTAACAGTGTCTCAAAGAAGAGCTTGCATTGTTGCGAATTGTTGGGCTATGGTTCCTAATAATTGAACGCCACAGAGAAATAGGTTAACAGAATGGGTTATGAGTTTCAATTCTGTATAAACAACAATTCCCGATGGATTATTGGGAAATCCCAAAAACTCAGTCTCAAGCTTACAACATTACTGAAACACACAGCTACAGTCGTGCTGGTGTCATGGTTTGGGCAAGGATATAAATCAGCCAGGATATCAGCGATCTCCACGCTTTTCAGTCCAATTTAGTGCCAGTAATTATTTATCGGGATGTAATTATCGACCCGTATGTTCATCCACATCTTATGCCATGTTTATAGACGATAATGCGAGAGTACATAGAGTACATCAACTAATACGTGGGACTTAAAAATGCTTCGAATAAACAGCCAGCCCATTCGTGGGACTTGAACCCAATACAGCATCTGTGGGACTTGCTCAGAGACATTTTTCCATACTGTGCAATTCTCCCCTAAACCTTAAAGAAGTGACAGCAAGGATTCTTTAAAAATGGGCAAAGATCCCACAAAGAGTGATTGACGATATGTTTGCACGGAGGAATTGTTTCTGTCGAGCCTGCATCCCTAGTAGATGTGATCATACGCCCTACTGATAAATGTTTGCCACCAAACATTTTGTTCGCCTGATGGTCAATGACCACGCATTTGATAAATAAATAAAATAAAACATTCTTTTCGCACAAATAAGGACATTATTGTTTTTATTGATTATTTGAAAACAAATCGTTCATTTTCTCTGTTAATTTGCGCGGCATTACCTCTTCTTCTATTCAACAACCTGTGAACATTTCGTTGCGCATTAATAAATTGTTTTCATTTCAATACCCTTTTTCTATTTTTTTTTACATACAAAGTGCAAATTAAATTAATATTGAACTTGATGTTTAACTTTTATATTTTAATTATAAAGAAAAATGTTTTTAAAATTATTTTTTTAAATATATTTAACATTTTATTGCTATTTTTGAACTAGCAAAAGAAATAATTTTAAAAATAGCTAATGATAGTAAATGCTGGGACTGTAAAAATAATTATATCTTTAATATTGCGTCAATGGAAAAATGCTTTTGTATATCTGATAACAAAAACGCGCTTGAAATCATTTTTTTTCGGTGGAATTTTGATAAAATTTACGAATTTTATAAAAATAATCTGTAAAAGCCGTAGAATTGATTTTTTTATCGTATTTATTTCCATAATCAAAGATATGGAGAAATTTGAAATTCAGCGATTAGGAAATAAGTTATTATTGAAAAAGAGTTCAATAATGTGGATGTTTATCATGCTATCAGTGAGGTTAGAAACAAAGAAAAAGAATATTATTACTAGATTTTAGATATCTTTTTTTTTATCAAAGATTTAAAAGCAAATTTTTATGACAATACTAGCAAATATACAATAAAATAATAATAACTGCTTTCATATAATTTAAATAATACGCATGATTAATAGTACATGGTTAATTTGATTCAAATAAAATTTCTTTGCTAACGTATAACATTCATATTAAAAAATGATCTCTAAATGAATAAAATCATGGATTTTTCAAAACATGCATTATAATTTTTAAGAATTTTTATGGAAAGAGGTTTAACATATTACAACGCATAATTACAAAAGAAAAAAAATAAGAAACACTATATATAATATAAAAGTGTCGTACTAACCTGTTCAAGATCGTTCGATTCTTCCTGTTAAGCCTAACTCCATTTAAAAATTGGTATAAAATCATTAAGTAACAAAATACACCAAAAGTCATAGTTTGTAATCATTACAAATTCCCTAAGTTCCAAATTCAGTTCACACCGGTGTGTAAACGGGCCTCAGAACGAGGAAAACGTAATCTCACATGTGATACCATGTTTCCTGATGTGATAACATACATGTGATCATGGTCCTCAATGGCTTAAACAATGAGATCAATCCAACTGCTTACTTTTGCTGATGATATAGATATCATCGGGCACACTAAGTGGACAGTTGTCAAGGCCTTTGTTTCGCTTGAGAAAGCAACAGGGAAGATGGGCCAATCCATCAATGAGGATAAAACTAAATTTATGACCGAATCTAATAAAACGGTGAATATGTCATCCCTAAAGATAAATAATTATATTTTCGAAACTGTGAACAAATGAAATATCTCGGAACGATGTTTTCAAGCAGTAATGAAATTAAATTGAAATAAAAAAATAGGTTACCTGTATAATTAGAAATTAACTAAAATCAAAACTAATCGGTTTAAAAACCAAAATAAAACTTTAAAAAACTTTGATAAGGCCAGTTGCTCCTTACGAAAGTGAATGCTGGATCTACAACACAATAGAAACGGGCCTGTCATTGATCTTTTAAAGGAAAGCTCGGAGTACGATCTTTGGACCAGTAAAACATAATGACGTTACGATACAGTTATGAAATTTGTAAAAAATATGACGAACCCAACACTGTTATAGTAGCCAAAACACCTGCATTAGATGGGTGGGTAGCATATTTAGATACAATGACTTATTTCCAACTAAAAAGGTAACTTTTATCTAAAATCGATGGACAACGAAAGAAAGGAACTCCAGCAAAAAACTAGGTGACTGGATAACATTGAAAAAATGACCTAAGGGAAATTTGGAGTAAGCCGAAAATATTGGGCCAGCTAGGGCTGGATGGAGAGGACTTTACGAGGCAGCCTTGTGTTGCAACAGGGTGTAGGGCTCAAGAAGAAGCATTAAACAATAAGAAAATGAGAGTAATGTGTGACAAACAGTGTCCAGGAAAAAATACCTAAAAACTATTAACCAATGTGATAGGTTCAAAAAATAATTTTTTTAAAAAAATTGTTTCCTTAACTTGTCTAGAATACGTTGGTAAAGTGATTTTTCAAAACTCGAAGTCGTTATAAAGAAGCAGGTGTTAGAAAAGCAGCTGTTCGGAGCACTGAGTTGGCAATCGAAGGCTGGGCCTGTTGTGTATAGTCGGCTTGATACCATTGAACCTTCTCTATGCAAATATACGATCATACAAGTGTAGACAAGTTCGTAGAGGTTTAAAAGGAAATATCTCTCGTTATTGAATATTTCGCTGAACTAGTTTTAGTCTTGGTTTAGCTTCGAAGAGCATCACCGATTGAGGGCAAGTTAAGATTTTCATTGTTTTAATCGGACTTGAAACTAAACGCGTTTTTCTAAGAACTGTGTTTTTCAAACTTTTCTCCATTATGTCTTACGAAAGGTTTGACCGAATAACTTCAAATTTATAGGGTAGACGCAGCACATATATACACAAAAAATGGACTACGATCATTGAAAAGTTCAAAATATTTCTATTTTTTATAACACCCTCCCCCATGAAATTCGAAACTTTTTCTTCAAAGGTCTACCAAAAATCCAATTTTTGATATTTTCAGTTCAGTATAGTCCACATTCTATGCATTTAAGCTTATAGATTAAAACGCTTTTAATTGTTTCATTTCAAATAAGCCAATCAATCGCAATCATGGCGGAAGTGAGCGTCCATTTTTTCGCGAAGCAGGTGTGACCAGAGCACTATAACTCATGTTCTATTGAATATTTTTGGCTAAACATTTATATGCATACTCTTAAAATACATATAAAGAAATGATAAAAAAAACTTTATAAAAGTTCTATCTTTTTACTGGTCGTCAAAAATTTTTTCCTAAAAATGCTTAAAAAACAGGCCATCACATGGGTGAACCCCCTTAAAGTTTATGAATTTAATATTAAATGCGATCGTAACTGACTTGTACACTAGGATGGATCGTAGTTATATAGAGAAAAAATATTACTAATCGGAATCTACCAATCAGAAAAAGATGTTCTATGATGGAGATAAGGAGAACAACCAATATAATTTTTTTAAGTCAATTCCTACTTAGATCAACAAAGAAAAATTTTATTTTAGCTACTTTTTATTAAATAGTTATAATTAACAAAAATATGTACAAACATATGACAGAAGATTATATTAAGGTATCCGACTACGTTCGAGACTTTTTTTTAAGTTTTCAAAAAATCCCTAATATTTTTACATTTTCAGTTTCACTTTTATACACAATAATAAAAAGTACAGTTAGAAATAATATATGTACATAAAAATTTGCAAAAATTAAAATTTTTAAAGAAATTTTAATCAAATTTTGGAATTTTTTCAAACACTCTATTTTTTAAAATATTTTATATTTCCCATAAAATATTGTTGCAATACATTTTTAAAACACATTTCTAGAGAATGACCTACAAGTGTTAAATTACTTCTTTTGAATCAAAAGTTATGGCCAGTCGAGCTTGCGAACTAGGAAATTCAATCAAATTATCGTAACTTTCAGAAAGAAATACAACTATAAAATAACTAAAAATAGTTCAATTTCTTAGCTTGTAGGTCATTCTCTAGATAATACCAATAATAACATTTGTGTAAAATTTCATACAAGTATCTCTAATAGTTTTTAGATATCATGTTTGAAATATCATGAAATTTACAAAAAATGGTTTTGAGAAAATGCATTTAAACTTTATAAAATCAATTTCAAACAAAATATGACAAGTATACTACTAAAACTCTCCTGATTTATAAGTAACACTCCCACTCTTTGGAAGTTTGTTAAATTTTTCTTTCTTTTGGGCCTCCTTTTTTTTTTTCTGGTTGATTTTATAAAAAGGCAAAAATGTTGTTTCGAGTCACCGACTCGAAAGATGTCAACAAATCTCTCATCACGCAGTATATAATTCCCTGTATTTATGCCAAATGCTTTCAAAATACCTAACACATCAATGAAAGATTTTTTAAAAATAATGACGGTAATATATGGGTACCCAAAGAAAATGGTTTTAGCTCGATAAAAGTTTCTTTCAAATGATTTGCCACAAACAGGAGTTAAATGATACATTTTTATTTGTGTCTTACCGTGGAGGCAATTTTATAATAACTGCTTATCACTCTGCTTTGTGTACACAGGTTTAACAATATTTTAAAGTTTCACAGAAATACATACAATTTTTTCTGTTTATTGTTTTCTGGTGTCGTTTCCTCGTTGATAGTCACACCAGTTCTCAGCTCAAATCGGGCACAGCCCATATATGGGTTTCTCCCTGTTGGAGCAACAGTGAAAAAATACTGCTATTGTAGCACTTAGCATAGCTTTGGCGTGATTGGTGTTAGTGCTAAAACAGTGTAGAATTTTATTAAACATAACATTGATAAGTTTTTCCTTCTCACCGAGGTTTTTCTCGCCTTTTTTAAAAATTTTCTTTTCCGACTACTCAATCTTTCTTAGAAGTATCTTATGCACTCATATGATGACATTGTTGACACCATACACATCTTTAACAGAAAAGTATCCTTGGAATCACCATCACAAAAGAAATACATATTTTTAAGATTTCGTAGTGAAAAAACATACAAAGATTTTGTACGCACTATGTTTGAAGTAAATCCCAGATGATTGCAGGAACACGCATGTATGACTGGACTTATAGAATTCTAAAAAACTTTGATAACATTTCTAAATCTAGAATTTCCCAGTGTCAATGTATAAAGTTTCTATAGAAACCACATTTAGCGATGAATGTCCATGTGTCTCTGCCGTCAACGGATATTCCACATTCTTCAATTGACATTTTGAAACATTTTATAATGCTTTTCGCTTAAAAAAGCAGTGTCGTTCATGGCATCTTTAGCCGTTGGTGTTCAGCACAGACAAGACTTTCTTTCACAAAGTCTAAATGCTCCTTTTGTCATACAAGGCCAGTTCAGCTTAGCACATAGCTTTTCACAGGTAAATATCATCTTTCAATCACTCACCTTCTAAAAAATAGGTTGCAAATTAATAACACTTTGCTTTTTAGCTTTTCAGTAGCTGAAAAAGGACGATAAAACTTTAATCGGAGCATTTTTCAAGTCACATTAGAAGTCAGTCCAAACATGTAATCTTCATGCAGGTACAGATTGTTCTCAAAACAATTGGAGAAACACAAACTTGAAAACACACTTCCCAATTTAAATAAAATATTCTATTACCTCTTAATGTTTCACTAAAACATTCTTTGTTCTGTAAAAATACCTTTACTTATCCCAGTTTTCGTTCATCACAAATTTGAGCACTTCAAGTCAAGAACATTACAAGTCAACACTTCCACTGTTTTTGTAAATGTCTCACCAGCATAGTTGCGTTTTCAAGAGGTTAATTTGATTCAATTTTGATAATATCAAAAGCAGAATGTTCAGAAACAATTAACAATTAAAAATTGTGCAATTAAAGCAAAAAAAAATCAGGTTTTTGAAGAAATTTGTGAGCAACATTAGAAAGATTCAAATCAAAACAAAAACATATGAGGTCAGAAGAAACAGATGTTGCCAATCGCAAAAAAGTCCAATTAAAAGATTTAAATTGTTGCCAGCAATAAAATAGTTTAAAAAAATACCAGAAATTGTTTTTAAAATTATAATGGGTTGAAATTGCAAAAATTATGGGTAAAAAGCATGTGAAGCAGTCAACTTCCGGTTTCGATTTCACCTCTTCCGGTTTCAATTTCACCGCTGTAATAATATTTTAAACACCTGTAACTTTTTTTCTAATTATCGCACAGACAAAAACAAAGGCAGATTTAGAAAGACAATTGTTTGAATTTTAAAAATATCAAATAAAAGAAAATGTGATTTTTGACCGAAAATGACGTTTTCAACGTAGTCGGATACCTTAAGTGGCAATTATTTGTTATTAATTATCATTAAAATATCGTATTGTCATCCAAAACAATCGTGTATATAAAATTTCAGTTAAACTGAATGCTTTAAAAGGTGAGAAAGAAAACTTTTAAAGTTTTGACTCAAGTCGCTAAAAAAATAAATTCTTTAAATAATTAGTTTCAGTCAATTAATTTTTAATTAATTACAATGAAAATATCATATTGTTACTCAAAACAATTGTGTATAGAAAATTTCCGTTCAAATGAATGCTTTAAAACGTGAGAAAAAAAATCTTTTCAAGTTTTAACACAAGTCGTCAGAAATGATGCCAATGGGGCTGTATTTGTAATTCTTCAAATAATTAGTTTTAATCAATTAATTTTTATTAGTTATAATTAAATTACTATATTGTCAACCAAAATAATCGTGTATATAAAATTTCAGCTCAATTGAGCGGTTTAAAATGTATTTTATTAACGATTGAAAAATTCCACCAAGATAAATAAATATATAGAGTGTGAACAAAGGAGGAATTGAAAAGGACTAAAATATTAATTAAAAGATTTAATGTTGCCACAAAGGAGTTGAATTTTTCGAAAAAGACTTAATTTGGGTGCATGATTTTTAGACAAAAGAATTATAATTTTTTACAATATAAGTAATTAAAAGTGATGATTACTGATGGGAGAGAACTGAGTAGCATAGTGTAACATTTCATTACTCAGCTCTCTTTCCCAGCACCGTCGATCCAAGATGTTTTCCGCCTTCAACTTTATTATTCACTGTAAATCCAACCGTAGGTTTTTATATTTTAAAAATTGAATACTAAAGAATCTCTTAAATGTGCATGATATTCTTTCTTGTATCTATTTAATATGGGTCCTCTCATTGCCATAAATATTAAAAGTACTGTTTTCCTTTTGACAAAACTGCTTTGACTTTTACCATAAAAAGGCTTCAATTCCTTCTCTTTGTGTCAGTACTTAACATAAAAATTATTTTTTTGTATTTTCCCCAACGTAACTATATACCATAGAGCAGTGGTCACTAATCTTTAGAACTTTTTGACCACTAAATGTATAATTGCATGTTTGACGGACCGCTAATATAAATGATCACTATAAGGCGGACCTAATATGATTGATGGCACTAACTATATTGGCACTAATTTATATCGCTCTTTATATTTCCTTATTACTGAAAAAGAACTCGCGAAAGGAAATATCAACACATTGAAGTGTATTGCAAGCCAAATTATTTCAGTTGCCAATTCTCACTTTTTCATTTGTGGCTTGATACACATGCAAAAGCCAAAACTGCGTTAAACTGAGATGGAATCTTGCTAAAAGGAATAACTAAAATTTTTTTAGAAAAGTATATAACCTTGATTCACACATAACACATTTCATTACTCTTCATTTTTGAAACTGAGCCTTCAGAAAAATTGGACGACTGGAATTGGACGTACCCAGCTGGAAGTATCCGAGGAACTTGAATCGCCCAGAGTGTCATCTCCAGGCTTTGGCAACGATTCCAAGATGATGGTAATGTGAGTAGATGCTACAGCACAGGTCGCTCCCGAGTTACAACGCCGAATGAGGGACCGGTATTTGGCAGCTACTGCCAAAAGAAACAGACAGAGCACAGAATCAGGCCTGTCTCGTCAGCTCTCTTCAGCTACCGATACGACAGTTTCAAGGCAGACCGTGTACAGACGCTTAGGGCACATTGGTCTATATGCTCGTAGGCCTGTCAGATGTGTTCCACTTACCGCAACTCACTGTCGCCTGCGATTAACCTGGAGTAGAGAGCATACATTGTAGACACCACAACAATAGTCTTGTGTGATGTTTTCCGACGAGTCCAGGTTTAGTTTGCAGTCTGATTCTCGCCGGACTTTCATATGGAGAGCTCCAGGTACTCGTTATCACCAAGAGAACGCCATTGAACGACACCGTTACGGTGGTGCAGGATAGCTCGTTTGGAGAGGAATTATTCTTGGTTCCAGAACTGACCTGCATGTTCAGAGGTAACAATGGTAGCCACACCAATCGGGATGTCATTCTGGAACAACATGTACGTTTGTATCGGGACGCCATGGGTGCTGAATTTCTGTTGTTGGATGACAACGTCCGTCCTCACCGTGCAAACATTGTAGATGAATTCCTTCAATCGGAGGATATCACTCATATGGATTGGTCAGCATACTCACCGGACTTGAATCCAATAGAGCATGTGTGGGATATGCTTGGCCGACGAATTGCAGCCCGTCAACCTCCTCCCACCTGTCTACCGGAACTTTGGAGGGCATTGCTTGATGAGTGGTGTAATATTCCCCAAGATCAGATTGATAATTTGATACTCAGCATGCGTAGGCGTTGTAAGGCCTATATTGCATCGTCCGGTAGACATACTCTGTATTAACCATCATACTAACCATGTTATACTGTTTTTTTGTAAATAGGTTCTTTTTTGAAATTTGCTCCAGGGAGTAAAAATCGCAATTTTTATTAATTATGTCAAACATATAGCATCTTTTTTGCTCTTTACCTTTTGTTTAATAAATAGACTTAACAAATAAGTCAAATTTGTTTTGCTTCTGTCTGTTTCTTTGCCTGATTTTCATTATCCTTAATTTATGGACATGAGTGTATGTAGATAAACTTTGAAGTTCTGAATTTTTCTTCCTATTTACTCTGTTGTACACACATGACAACGTGATTTCAAGCTGGCAATAATATTGCCAACCACAATCTATGGAATTAAATTCCTCTCCTCCAATAATACGGCCTTCAAGGTTTTTATATCTCTCGATCACTGCTTCTCAAACTTTCAATGTTTGCGACCCAGTTTTCAATCAAAATTTTCCTCGCGCCCCCTCCCTACCCAATAACAAGGTACTGAAGCTACAATACGGCCTTGATGGTTCAAGTTACCAAAATAAGTATTAAATTTTATGTTTGTTATTTTGAGTAATTGATAACTTAAGAAACTTACTTTTAAGTATGTATTATATTAATATTGTTCTTATGTTTAAATTGGAATAGATTGCAATAAATGTGCAAGGTGTATTTTATTTGTTTGTAAGAATGTATTTTGTTTTGCTTCTTTCAGTAAATTAATACTTTTTTTTTTACCATAACCTTTTATTTTCAATATGCTCGCGCCCTTTAGGAGGGTTATCTCGCCCCCCTAGGGGTGCGTCCCACAGTTTAAGAAACTCTGCTCTAGATAAAAGATGTC
This sequence comes from Trichonephila clavipes, assembly GCA_019973935.1. NCBI lineage: Eukaryota > Metazoa > Arthropoda > Arachnida > Araneae > Nephilidae > Trichonephila > Trichonephila clavipes. The sequence goes on from BMAU01021267.1 coordinate 191,982, forward strand.
TCCATTCATTTGGTTTACCGAAGTAGTCTATTAGTTCTCTATCGGATTCAAATCAGAAGATTTTATTGGGCTTGGAATTCGTCCAATGGCATCATTTTCAAAGAATTTGTCAACGAGGTATATTTGATACGGATGCGTATTATTATTCGTAAATAAATGTCGGTTCAACATGTACCTGAGGAAAGTCTAACATTAAGTTCTTAAATCTGATTCTGTAGTCTTGTTGGTCAAAGCTATTGGATACATGGGGGTGTATGTCCACTTCCATACCACCTTCCCATGCCAACACACACTAAAACGGTCCCATTCCGTAATATTCGAAGGAAAATTTTGCTTTCCTGACTTCTGATGGATGTAAAAGCCTTTAAGTAAGATATTAAACTATATATAAACCTCAACTTATTAGTAAATAGTGAGTGAGGGTTTTTCTAACTTTGCACTACAAAGCAGAGCATGAGAGCTACTGGTGACGGACCTCGTAATTTTGAACTATGGTCAAGTGAAGAGGATGACAGCTAAGCTGGCACTTTCTCTCCTAGCTTTTACTCCACACAACAGGAGGATATTTGAGCCTCGACTATAAGGTGGATCTTTAGGGTACAGGCTCGAACTCATGACATTCAATGGACTTATGGATCCAATGGCGTTCACTCCAATTCTCTCCCTCTCTCTAACGTACTATGTATCAATTAAACTTGTCCTTCTTTTTGTGCTGTGAATGCAGTGAAACACATTTTCTTAGTTTTTCTTGTATAAAGGCATTTTTATTAAGTTTTTTGTATACAGTTTGCCGCTGGTTACAAAATCCCGGCATCCGCTGTAAACTCTGAAAACTTCTAAGCAGATGACTTCCCGTTAGGATTGGCAGTTAATGCCATATATTGACCTTTGGGAAGCATTTATTATACGTATACGGCCTGATTCAGGCCTCTTTACAGTTATTGGTACTGTATGATGGATGGGGAGAACTTGGTTATTTCGAACCCTAATCGTCTATCATTCAGGATTTGGGTGATTGAGAAATGCTTTGAAATTGCCAATTTAAGTTAAAATACTTAAATAGGAGGGTCATTCAAGTCGATCTGAAACTTCTTTTTCTTTCCAGGCTTAAATGGACGAATAAGGTTAGAGGTTTTGCATTTAGTAGACACGGGCCCTTGTTTCCTGTTACTAGTAGACGGCTCATTTTCCGCGCTTCTGGATATACTGTTATTCAAGATGGCGGATAACTGTGTGAACGTCTACGTAGAACAGCGAGTTTTGATAAAGATTTTAGTGAAATAGGGCATAAAACCTGCAGTGTAAAATTTACAAAAGACTTCAGTCTAAGTACGGTAGTAAGCAGTAGTCGCAGTAAGACATTTGAATGGTGTAAGCGCTTCAAAGATGGCCGTATCTAATTACTGACGATCCCGGTCGTTGTGGATCTCAGTTCACGGTAGTCATTCCTGAAAACATTCAACTCGTGGAGCAGCTGATCTCGGACAATCGTCGTGTAACCTGTAGTGAAATTGCAAGGGTGTGCAGTTGTTAGCTTTAATGCATGTTGATCAAGCTTTTATTTCTCTAAATAATTCTGAGAAAATTTTGAGTATATTGATAACACATTTGTTTAAGGTATCGATCTTAAGACTTTATCGAATAATGGAACCCTTTGGAAAAATAGGTATTTCGGGGCAGCCCTATCATACACTTAGAAGAATATATCTTAAAAATACTTAAAGTAGATCAACATATTATACGCATTTTATGTATAAAAGAAAATTACCATATTTCTTATTAAAAAGTAGAAGCTTAAAATTAACGCAATTTAGTCGTTAATAATATTATTTCGAGCTCTAGGTGCCACCTTCCCTTGCGTATTTTCTGACAGTGATACTTTTATGTATATATATGCCTGCGTTTTTTTGTACAAAATAGCAAAGTCAAGCGTTTCGGAAATTGTCTGCATTTAATTTGATTATATATTTTGTTTTTGTTGCCCCGTTGGTTAAAAAGGTTTTTAACGTAAATATTTGTTCGAAAGACATTTAAATGCCTCGGCTGAGTGGTGTAGTTGGTTAGGCACTAGTCATCTGCATCCAAGTCGGTGGGTTTTCATGAAGCAAAAAATCGACAGCATCCATGTCGCATGATTATGCAGCATGTTAAAGATCCGTAGAGTGCCTGTTTGGTTTGGGTGCTCTGAGCAAAGTTAGTTAAAATCGTAGGACAGTTTCGCATTGTCAGAGCTCAAGGGAGAAAACTGGGTGTTAAAATGACATTATGGCCATTCGTATCTACCTTTCTAGTGCCGCACTGAAAAATGATACCAGGTTCAGAATATTAGGTCTGCAATGGTAATTACCAATCCGCAGCCCTAATTGAAAAGACAAAAAAAATAAAATAAAATGAAAAAAACCCATTTAAATGCTTATAACTGAGTGAAGCAAGCCTTCTGATTTCTTATAGTACTCTAAAGATTTTTTTATTCATCCATGCTTAGTTTTCTCTACCAGAAAGTATTCTCTTAATTTTTAATTGAAAAATTGTGATCCATTATATGCGTTTTAACGTTGTTCTGTAAATTAAATTAATTTCCCCTTTAAGTTCATTCATTATAGAAAATTGTACGTATTTCAAAATATTACCCATCATTCTGTTAGAGATACAAATTGTTTTAACTCTAAAATCCAATATATTAATTTTTTTTTTTTTAATTTTTTTATAATATATATATTTACTTCATTTAGAACAGCAAGCATGCCGTTAAAGTAAGGTAAATTTGCAACTATATTTCATCACATATTTATAGCACAGTGATATAATTTGATTCACGTAAATTAATCTGAATTCTGAATATAAAAGCAGGGTTCTATATTTTCTGCATAATTCTGCTCACGAGACAAAGAATCTGGAATTTAAGGTATCCGACTAACCTAAAATCGTGATTTTTTCGAAAAACTGACATTTTTTATGATTTTAATAGGCCATTTTATTAGGTTTTATAAAAATACCAAGTTTTTTTTCGCAAGTGTTTTAGTAAAAACAGATGCCATATTTACGTAAGATGTCAAACTTAATAAGCGTTTTACACGAAATATGTTTTTCGAAACACTAAACGGGGGGCGCGATTGCTCAAAAAAGTGTTTAAAATAACAATTTGCTGAAATTTTTTGTGTATTTTCCTATATGGAAGGAGAAGTGTTTAATCTTCAGATTTATCAATCACTGTTTTATTACAAAATTTATAGCTCCTTTATGTGAGTATAATGACTATTTTTTAAAAAGCTATTTCATATAAAAATTGAGATAAAGTGCTCTAGTTTTTGTAAACTAAATATTTTCCTGAAGGTCATCCAAACAGGAATAGCAAAGTAATACATCAAATTTGAAAAAGTAGAATTTTTCACTATTTGTACAGAGCGGGCCCCCGTTTATGTAATTTTTTTTGTCAATTTTTACTCATTTTTTCCCATTTTAGTTGTGATAACTTCTTTTCTGTTTTTAAAATTTCAGCCTTTTTCTTAAAATGTACTAAATAAATCTACCTCTCCCCCCCAAAAAACCTGAGTTTTTTAAAAAATCAAAGTAGTGATTTTGCTTTTATAAAATATATCCCTTTTGCAGCATCATTTAAAACGTTTTTTAATGATTTTATTCATTTTACTACCATGATACACTATTTCAAATAAAAAGTTATGATTAAAACTTCATTTTTCTTACTCTATTCTTTTGTATTCTTATTAAAATTAAAAGTGGGAAACTGGCTCTCTCATGTGCAAACAACATATGATTCCTATAAAATATTAGCTGCTTTTCATTGACTTTGGGAATCTAAGTCTCAATTTTTAGACATCAAATAAAATTACTTTTCTAAAATGGTCTTTTTAAACCACCTGGGATCCATCCAGTAGTGTCACGAAATTAAAGTGAAAAGATGTTTTACAAACTTTAACTCTTTTAACTATGAATCTTTTCGTTTTCGAATTAGCTTTTTCAGATGGACAATTTTACTCTTGTTATACACTATTTTCTTTTCTCAAAAAGCGTTTTAGAAACAAACAGTAAACTGTCCAGCAGGATAAAATTACATATTTATGGATGTTATCGCAATACTTTTCTAGTATAAAATAAAAATCGAATTACATAATACTTTTTATTGCTGAAATTTTTCACGTGTGTATTTTAAACATAAACTGTACACAAAAATATGGAATAAATCAATATTTAATAAATTTAGGAGAATCAAAATTCAAAAAATACGGTCCGATTACCTTTTTTGAACCCCCTTTTTTTCCCTTTATTTTGTAGTGTTCTCAAAAATTTATAAATGCAATTTTCTAAAAAAAATATTTTTTATTACAAAATTTTTTAAATAATTTCTGTTCTTTATTGAAATAATATGTATTTTAAAAAATAGTATAAATATTATTTTGAAAAATTAATAATCCTAAATTTTTAAAAATCGGAACTATTTAATTATATTTTGTTAATTTAGTACTTGATGATAAAAAAGTTGCTCTAGTTTTAAAAACCCAAAAAACGTTAAAGATATATATTTATTATAAATAAGGAAACTCTTAATTTGTAAATTATTATTTGAAAGTGATTTTGAATATTTAAAAAAAATGGAAAATTAGAGGATATTAACATTAAGATCTTTATCAAACGTGTTTACTGCAGCAAATCTTTACGCTTTATTTACTGAAAGAAAAATGAGCATATTTTTTATTAATAAAATGAGCACAAAATAATTCAGTTATTCATTCGCAAACGATAACCGAAGACAAAATAAAGTGATGTCGATGCAATAAAAGCGCTAGCTTCTTAAATGAAATCGATGTCCGAAAGCAGGATAAAACTATGTGGACACAATAAAAACATCAGCTTTCTAATTGGAGACGGTGTCTGTAGACAAGGTAAAGTTATGCGTCAGCATCCTAAGCAAGGACAGTTTTCTAAGGCAGAACAAAGCAATGCGTCAGCATCTCAAGTGATGATGGTCTCCAAAGACAGGGTAAAGTTATATGGATACAATAAAAGCGTGAACTTCTTCGAGGATGGTCTTAAGACTGGGTAAGGCTGTGCGTCAGCATCCTAAGCAAGGACCTTTTTCTAAGACAGGGTAAGGCTGTGCGTCAGCATCCTAAGCAATGACGGTTTTCTAAGACAGGGTAAAGCTGTACGTCAGCATCCCGTCCAAAAGTGAGGACGGTCGCGTAAGACATGGTAAAGGTATATGGATACAATAAAAACGTGAGCTTCCCAAGTGAAGATTTTTAAAAAAAGTACAGTCGATAAATTAGATATTATTTCAAATCTTTAAGTTTTAAGGGTTTCAGGGCAAACTCGAAATAGTAAAATATCAAAAATTGCCCGTTTTTGTGATATATATTTTTAATATTTTGATAGAGCTTAGAATTTTTTTGTTGCCCATAACACACACAATGATACTTAAGTTATTCTGGTTAACCTTCTTTAGCTCATTTTTTTTATTTTTCTTTTAGTTGCACATGGATATAAATTTTAGTATCTCGTAATATATATTTTCACTTCGATATTATTTTTTTTAAATAACATTACTTAAATATATAAAATATCTTCTTAAAAATGAACAAGATATAGTTAATGAGTTATTTGATGAAAATCATTGAATCATTTCTTTGAAAAAAATTATGGAACAGTTTTAAATTCTACCTTTTATATGTAAAACTATTTTTAAAATATTGAGTACCATTTAGAGAAAAAATGTTTCGATCATTATATGCACGGGCATCTTTTAGAGAAGTATTGCAAATTCGAAGCATATAGTTCAATTCAATATAATTTAATATTAGCCCACCAAATTGTTTGAATTTTCGCCAAGATGAGGATAACATTACAATATATTTAATTGATTTTTATCGTTAGGTAAACTATGTTTGCTACAGTGTTTACAAATATGATTCTTTGGACTCGAATCATAGTCACATGTCATCCTTAAGCGCGGATATCAACAAAAAATAGCCATTTTCTAGCCGCCATTTTTCGGATTTGACATCTTCTAAGCAGCAAAAATGAGATACTAGCGCTTTTCGTAATGCAAAAAGAGAATCTGGCTGTGGTCAAAAACCTTTTTCGTTTTAAAGGATCCACCTGGGAAAAAATTTCAAACCGACTAAGTATTCCTCAGTATGTTCCGAACATTTTGAAGAAGCATGCTTTTTTTGTACCAGACTTTCACTAACAGAAGGCAATTGAAACCGAATTCAGTGCCCACAAAATTCTTTTTTTCGAGCCACCATCTAATCAAATTTTGCAGAGAAGGAATAAATCTTCAATGTCACAGAAATTAAAAGATGTTCCAAAAGACATTTCGACTGAAATGATTACTTTTAATTATTTCATTTTCAATATTTTTTGTTTTTATCAAATACGCCGACGATATTTCAAGTTTCAAAAAGTGTTATATTTTCTGAGCATTTCGAATTCGAAGAATTTTAATTTTGCAAACGTAAAGAAACACACAGATTAGGGTACCACTTCTGTTATCTATTCTGGATGCTCTGTAACTGGTGAGTAAGTATGCAGTTGATCACCATTTTTTTTTTTTTTTGTCATTTTAAGATTATTTTCAATAATAACTATGGAGGATTCTACTTTGTAAACAACAACATTGACCTGGAGCCCAACAATACTTCCGGTGTAATGTTCAGTATCTTTGCAAAAATACCTTGTACACTTTTTTTTGTTTCATATTATTTAGAATATAATTAGATACACTGCATGTACTTATTTTTACATATAAAACTTCATTATAGATATAGTATTACATTTTTCCCTATTTAATAATGAAAAATAGCTATAAATATGTGAAAAGTACTTATTTTCATTTTGTTAATTTTTGGCTGGTTTAAGATTAATCAGTGTGTTTAATTTCTGAATTGCATGCACATATTTCACCTTAATAATTTTTATAGTGAAAAATATTGATAAATACATAGAAAATGCATTTAAGTACTTTCTTTTACTTACTTTACTGTTGAATTAGTTAGTGTATTTAATTGCTGAGAGAAATGTCTCATCCACATCAAATCCAAATTCTTTCTTGTACTTAAAAAACTAATGTTTGAAAAATTTTTCATTTCAATTTTTGTTTAATTTTATGCAAATAAGATTAATTATGCTAATTAAGATTAGCAATAATTTTTTAATAGTTATTTAATCAGTATTCTAAATCTATAATATGTATTGTATTTTATAAATTATATATCATATTTAGAAAAATAACAATATGTGCATATTAATATCTTAATTTATATAATTTGTAGATAATGTCAGTGATTATAAGGAATTGGAAACAATATCAAAGGCTAGATATGATGAAAAATCAACATGCAATGGGAACAAACCCAATCCATTTGTTCAGAGAGACAACAAAAACATGTATATAATGAAAAGCTATTGTTTCAATCACTTTTAGAGTACATTTATATGCACTTTTTGTGGAAAAAGAATGTACTTATACCAGGGGAATAGACTGATTAAATTCATTCCTGTATATTGTAATTTAAATATGTATATAATTTTGTACAGTCAAAAATTCCCACACGAGCTGCTAAGAGAGGAAATCACTAAAAGCAAGTTTTAGGTAGTGATTATGAGGGAGAAAACACAGACTTAATAGTGTCAATGAACCTGCTCTCTTGTACTTTTAAAGAATATTAGTTGCATGTAATTAAATTCATTAGTTTTGTAATGCTGTATAGTCATGGAATTTTTAAATAATTTTTTCTTAGAGAAAGTTTATATGTACATATAAATAAATTTCTAGACATAAAATGAAATAAAAACATTTTAAATTTTATTTGGTCATCTTCATAAATAAGACAAAGATAAATGCACTGTTAATTACAATAAATATTATTTTGAATTTTGACCATTTTGAACAATACAATGACATTATTTGCATAAATTGGAATAATGTTTTGTGTTGTAAGTATTTAGTATAAAGTGATCAAGTCTGAATACATAGTTTCCATTTTGTGGTAGTAGTCTTCTTTTGACCATTAATTTAAAAAATTGTACTTGCCATTGTTTTGAACTAATCAGTGTTTATTTACTATTTAAACTACATATTTTTCTATTTGTAATTGTTTGTACAAACTATTTACTTAATAATTTTTAAAACACTGCTTATTTTCAATGGTAAGTTACAAAGGTAGGATTTAAAAGATCTATAGAACCAAAATTTTTTTTTATTTTATAAACTAGATGGAAAATAAACTTTGCTCCCATGAAAGTAGTGTGTGTACTCCTGTTTATTTTCATTTATTTGAATTATGCAATTCTTTTGAATTGCACAAAGTTAATATGTAGTTTTCAAGCAGTGTTTATTGTAAAATTTAAATAGCTTAGTTTAAAAAGTTTTTATTTGCAAATTTGGAAAATTAGAGTAGTTTGCATTATGATATCACACTATGTTAAGTTCCTTTGTTTTTTGAATATTCTAATTATTCAATCTAATTATGTCAACCCATTGATATGTTTTGATAAAATTAGCATGTCTACACAAGGTCATTACACAATAGATTACTAGAAATTTTCATCGTAACAGTATTTCAAATTTTTAATTTGGTTACAATAGTTTTTCAAGAAACATTTAAATTATTGAACACTTTTCTTTTACAAAGAAAACTGTTTTTAAAACAATGCAAATTGTTTGAGAATAAGGTTATAGGAGTGATTATTGACTATACAGAATTTCCAATTAAAAAACCTAACCGTCCTTTACGGCAACAAAAACATTTAGTCATTACAAAAAGAGAATACTTTTTAAATGGTATAATAGGGTATTATGTCTTCGGGGCTATCTGCTTTGTATCATTGTTTACGCGTGGCAGAAGTTCAGACAAGGAACTTTTCTTTTTAAAAATAAATGAATGAACTAAATGATGTTGATAAAGGGTTCTTAATTGAAGGAGGATTGAACAAAATGGTTGTAAATTAAAAAACCCCCCTTTTCAAAGATAAAATTCAATTTTATGATTCTGAAATTGTTTAGTAACTGACTTGTCTGACAGAAGCGAGTTGCATGGAGAGCTGTTTCAAGGAATCAAACAATATAAATATTTTGATGGTGATCTTCTATATGAAAGCAATGTTGACAGGATAAAACTATGTGGACACAATAACACAAGAGAGAAGCTCTTAATATAATCTTTAACTATTCTTATTCTATGTATATATACAAACATTGGAGACGGTAATAAATTGCATTAAAATTTTCTGTATAGTAAAACATAGAATTTGTGTCCATATATAAAGTAGAGTCCTGTACATCCTTACATGATCAAAATAAAAAAAAGAAAAGCCATTTTTGAATCAATTATCTTACAAAAAAAAATAAACATATTTGTGTGGTATTTATGAACACAACATTTGTGTTTTTCAAATGTGGTATCAAACCTATCAAACAAATGTAGAACAAATGCACATTTATTGGTTTTGCAATTTGAAAATTTATCACTATAGTTAGATTTATTTTGCATAAATATAAAAGTCTGAAAAAAAAAAGACTCATGTATATTGATATTATCCTGCTTATAAGTCCTGAATGAATTTGTTGTGATTGGTTAGTTACAAGTATTGACTCAAGAAGAGAACTTGGAGCAATTGTATATTTATCGGATCATGAAACACAGTAATAATATAATTTTAGGTTTTACTTTTAACTTTAAAGTACTAAAAATATAGTACTACAATATATTATCGTATAGTTTGGTACATCATGAGGTAAAATCCTAGGAGGACCCACTGTTGTTTTTAGCGCCAAAAATTTTCGCCAAAGCGCCAAATTGAAGGTTTTCAAAAAGGCGTCAATGACGAAAGTTTCTAAGCTGGTGAAATGGGCGCCGCAAAGATGAAAACGAATAAACACATTAAATTAATCATTATATAAAGAAAAAATGGAGAAAAGCAATGAAATTCATTTAAAAAGCATTCTAAAACGTGTACAACATGATTTACATTTTTAAAAGGACAAAAGGGACGTTTCACAGAATATAAAAGAAGCCATACATGAAATCAATCATTTAAAAAATTTCCTTAAAAAGGCACTTACCGTACGCTTGCATTTCGTCATGTTCCGTTGGTGGATCTTGCGATGGATGCAAGTAGTGCATGAAAATTGTCATCCACCAACTTGTGTATTCTTATTAACTTTCAATCATTCACCAAACGCATTCATGCTCTTGCCAAACCAATATCTTCAAACGCAAGATAATTATTATAGCAATTTGCTTGCTTTCGCTAAACCGGTTTCTTAACAATGTCGTGGCGACATCTTTCGACTGGTTGCGGGTAAGCCATTCGATATCAACAGTTCCCCTTTCGCTTGCAAAGATATTTTTTTTTTTTTTTTTATTTCAAATACTTTAATGTCTTTCTTCCCCCTTTGTGACCAGAAGGGGTTTAAATTAATTTGCTCACACGCCATTCTTAACAACGTGGAGAGCAAATCAAACAGTCAAATGTCAAAATTTTTTTTCGGAGAAAAGGCGAAAAACGTTGTACTTTTTTAGGGTTGCCATTTTTTTATATTTTTAATATTTGGATGAAATGGAAGGGAGCTTATCGCTCAAAATTTGGCGACAAAAAATTTGGGTCCTCCCAGGGATTCCCATGAAAAATATTCAGTTTTATCAGCAATAATTAGAATTCAAAAGTCTAATTGCATTATCAGCTGAGGGGTGATTTTTAGATGCATCATTTCAATAGTGTTCCATCTCTTTGAAATATTGTTTTTCAACAAAGAAAATATTAATGATTTCTAAGTTATATAAACAATTTTTAAAACAGAAATTGGCCTTGAAATCAATCTTGATTAAATAACTATGAGAATTTTATTATCTCGTAATAATAATCATTTCACACCGCAAGAGTCAATTGTACTGAAAATATTTTAATTTAAGAGTGGAAAATTGATTTTAAATGAAACTGGAAAACCAAAACCTAAGCTGTAGTTTTAAAAATAATGATTTGTACCAATACTTAAAAGATATGTTATAAAATAATACTTTTGAAGATATAATGTTTGAAAATTATTTTTTATAAATCATTGTCTCCTTAGTTGGAAAAAAAGAAATAGAAATGAATCATTAAGATATGGGATTGTTTTAGGAATTGTTTGAAACAAACCATTACACTATAGGGAAACATGCTGGAAGTTTTAAATTCTACCTTTTATATAGTAATTAAAATTGATTTTAAAATATTTAATTTTAATTACCATTTACAAGTGAAACATATGAAAAATTTTTCGAAATTCATTGTAGTAATTTATAAAAACGGGCATTCTTGAAAGACTATCAGTGACATCCCTTCATTGTGTACTCAGAGGGAAGAAGTTTTTTCTAAGATCTATGACAAAAAGAGGGTTCTTTGTGTCGTTTCAAACTTTATAATTTAATATTAAAGTTTAAAACAAATTGTTTCTAATTTTTTGAAACACAACTGTTCTATAAAAATTCAAGATGAAGATGTTTTGAAATAACATGACTCTGTAATGAAATATTTGCTATATTGTTGATAATTAATTATCATTTATGAAGGTAATAGAAATGTTGCTCAAAGATCAAAAAGAAATGTTTACAAATATGATTCTTACAATTGACTAAATTTTATAGGATTATTCTTTATTACAAATTATTTCTTATGAGTTTTGAATTGCCATAAAGTCTAACAGATGTAAAACACAAATATTTCCATACACTTTTAAAAATAAAAATGAACAATTTAAAAAACCTTTATTTAATATTGGACGAAACTTTATATGAATATTAAAAATAAACTCAATCAGGCGTTCATAATTACAAAGAAGCATGTAAAAAATATAATAAAATTTTATAGGAAATTTCTATAAAGAACGAATGAATATATTTCAGGATATCTGAAACAAGACATTTTAGAAAGTACCTGTTGAGTAAAAATGCTATCAATCCAAAAGAGCAAGGCATCAGTAGCGAGTTATTGTTTAGAATCCTTAGAAGTAAAGCAGATACAACTCTAGAAATACAAATAACTACTAATGTAATTCCATTAGCAGTCACTGTTCTATTCAACAGCAGTGGAAGTATTGGGGCCAATCGTTGGCTGATCTTTTTGCAGTCAAACAATACTTTGTTTTTATCACCTCAGCCCTATTTAGTCTGCTTTTCGGAATTTTTCAAGAAGTTTACATCAGAGACTGTGAATTTATTTTTTTCACTATATGTTCGCCAGAAATGATGCCAACTTGGCTATGCTTCCTTCCATTGAATTACTTTTATGTAACGAACGGAATTTTATGATTTTAACATAAAATAAATACAACAGAAAGTAATATTAACGAATTACACATTCAGAACCAATTATTTACACCATTTTTAGTGTTGTGCACAAAATTTGTAACAATATATCTGTAACAGTGTAAAAAGAATAATATAGCCATACGTAATAAAACTCTTTCGTTCGGAAACAATTGAAAACAAAATCATGATCATAATGTATATGAATTTAGTCAAATTTTTTCAAATGTAATGTAAAAAATAAGACTAACGTTAAACGTACTAAACAAAAAGAATATAAAATAGCAAATTCGAGTTAGCGCACAACCAGAAGTGTAAAACGATCGGCTGTTATTGTTTACTTAAACGCACATGGAAAATCACGTGTCATCGGAATGATCACAGCGCCCTCTAGTGATGAATCGAGTCCATTCTATTTTAATCGGGAGGTAACCCTATCAATTTGAAGGAAAATATTCGACTGTTTAAAAACATTTAACCTTTTTTATATTGGACGCTATTTTGCAGCATTTACTGTTTATATAATTTCTATTGATAATGGATATCTCGGAAATTACTGTTGAGTAAAAAAAAAAAGAGATGAGAGTTCTGTGTTAAATTATTACCTCTTTGGTCAATCTTATTTTTAGGGCTTCAATTTATTTTTTTTCAACTATAATTAATTTTTTTACTGATTTCTCTTTAATGGAAAATGTGATAAATCTGGTAAAGACAACAACTCTTCTCAAAAATGTATTATAAATTGGGGGTCAAACTCTTTTTACTGTGAATCTTTCGGTGTAAATCCAACTGACATAACAATAAATCTGTCAGGCAGAATTCTTTTTTTATTAGCAGCAAAATTGAGAATTTTTACTGTTTTATTTTTAAATAAATGATTTCTCCTAATTTTTTCACTCCTGCTATAATAAATTGCTTTTTTCAGTATTTAGTTTTCTCGGTCTCAAATTATACTTATTTAATTATTTTTAATTTATTACTGCTTTCACTTTTTTTAATTTCTTTTTCTTTTCGTCATTTGAAGTTCCTCACATTCAGTTTCTTTATCCTGGTACTTGTACTCTTCAGTTCCATTTTTACACGGAAATTGTAAATAAATTGCTTCTATTTCCACTTTTATAAATAATTTTTAATGGCTGTAACTCTACAGTTCTTGCTTCATCAAGTTTCAGTAACATTTTTTTAATTCTTTAAGACGCTTTTTTTCTTTGGTAGGGAAAGCGCATGTGAATAAAATCTATATTCCGTCTAAAGCCTATTTGGCACGATTTTTGTGGCCTTGGTAGCCTAGTGGTCAAGGTAACGGGGACTCGTGTCTGGCGTGTCATAAGTTCGAAAATAATACTACTGAAGACTCACCGTGCAGAGGAGCCGATGTACGTTAAATATGTCGAAGCACGAACGTTGGTGTGGATGCTAGTGAGAGAGAGGTGCCAGCGCAGTTGTCCTCAGCTTGACCATGGCTCAAAATTAGAGGTCTGTCACCAAAAAACTCCTCGATTAGCTGAATAGTGCAACGTTAATATTCACTCATTTGGCGTGATTTAATCACGCCTAATAGGGCTATATAGCGAAATATATATAAATTCGCGTAGATTTAAAAAATCAAATATTGCATTTTTTAAAGTGCAATGTTAATTTGAAATAAACGAAGGATCTAAATAAAGGTATTTTTGTCCCGGGTATAAAGTTTGAGTTGGCGACTACTTTCAAGATGGCGACTGATTTAACAACTGTCAAGTGATTTTATTCTCAGTTTGGTTTGGCAATTCATCAAAACGATCATCAACAAGGCGTAGATTCGTCAGATGACCCCAAAACGAGATTGCCGTTGTTCCCGATTTTCATAAGCCAATTTTGTTTAGCGATGAAGCGCACTTCTGGTTGAAGGGCTACGTCAACAAAAACAAAACTGCCGCATTTGGAATGGAAGCTAATCCACAAGTGTATGTCGAAACACCGTTACATCCCAGAAAAAGAGCGGCTGTTTTGGTGCGCTTTATAGGCTGGTGGAATCATTGGTCCGTACTTCTTCAAAAACAATGAAGGCCACAACGTTACGATCAATGGTGATCGGTATAGAGCCATGATTACTAACTTTTCATTACTGAATTGAACAATCATGATGTCCAGGGCTGTGGTTAAAACAAGACGGAGCAGCATGTCACACAGCTCGTGACACAATCGATTTATTGAAGAAAGACACATTTAGTGACCACCTAATTTCACGTTTTGGACCTGTGAATCGCCTCCAAGATCTTTGTGATTTAACACCGCTTTAGACTATTTTCTGTACGGCTATGTAAATCCATTGGTCTATGCGGATAAACCACAAACGCTTCACCCTTTGGAGAACAACATTCGCCGTGTTATTGCCGATATACGGCCACAAATGTTGGAAAAGTCATCGAAAGTGGACGTCCAGATTGGACTACATCCGAGCCAGCCGTGGCAGTCATATGCCAGAAATCATATTAAAGGACTTGGTACCTAAAATCCAAACCTATCGTTTTTTTTTTTCATTTAATCTTATTATTTGCATTATTATCTTTTTTGATTGATATATCACTTGTGCATGTCGGAAAGTTAGAAGTTGAATAAAACTTCATTTGAAAACAAATTAGGCGATTCAGCTACGCTTTCTATTTTAGAAAAAAGCTAAAAAGCGTTTTGATAAAAAAAATCTAATTATAAAGAGTAATAACATTAAAAAAAGAATGTGCAATATATAAAGCAGGAATATTTCCGAGGCAATGCATACAATCCCATTTTTTTTCTTAATGAAATGTGTGCATGTAAAATTTTTAAATTAAAGGCATTTTATATTACTAAAAATTTTATAATTTCAGTTCTTATTCCTGATATATTTTCATACAAATGTAATACTTTAATATTATAAGAAAAAAAAACGGATAAAATTTCTGTCGTGATAAGAAATTTTTTTTTTTAACGTTTTTTCTTGAATTTTCTTGTGCAATTAGTATTCTCTAAAGTTGATCATTTATAAAAATATGAGTTGAAAAAATATGAAAATGCAATTATTTTAAAGAAAAACGTATAACTAATATCTTAAAGTGGTATTTTAAAGTTTTAATTAAGCTTATAATAATTATTTTTCAGAATTATAAACTTTTAAACTGGTTTTCTCCAGTTTGTGTTTTTCGAAACCTTAGAGCATTCAAATGCTACTCCTTAAAACAATTATTTACCAATCACTTCCATTTTTTTTTTCCTGCGTGTTAAAAATAAAATATGTAATAAAAATAGGGATCCGTTTGCTATAAAGCTGAATACTTTTTAAAAAAATAAAATGTAAGACTTGTTGGCTTTTTCGTTGATTTTTAATTCTTTTTTTTCTCAAAAACAAATAAAGTTATTCTAAAAATCGATCCTTAAAGTTGTTGAGAACATCCATAAGAATATTATAAAAAATTTCAGGTCAAAAATTAATTTTACTAAAGGGTAGAATTTTAAAATTTTCTCAATTTTCTTCAAAAATTTAAATTTTAAAATTGTGTAAAAAATATATGAAAATTTTCATCCTGGTATCATTTTTCTTGAATGAAACATTGTATAAAATGCTAAAAATATAATTTTTAAATACGTAAATAAGGAATTTTGCTCAAAAAGGGTGCAAAGTCCCTAAAAATGTAATGCCGCAAGATTATCTTTCGAATAAAAAATCATGTCAATCGAATAATACATCGTTGTTTTTTTGCAATTTAAAGTTCTATACCTCTAAAAAAACACCCTTTTACTACAATATTTAGATGGTCAAAAACGCAATAGTTGCATTTGAAAATAGTGACAAATGAGTTTTTACGTATTCAGTGTATTATAAAATAAATATATATAATTATAATTAAAATTCCTTTTTTATAAATTTGCAAAATACACATTTTTTCATCTTTAAAAGTTTTTATCTTTTACTAATTTTTATCTAATACTTTTCTTCCAATCATTTTGTAATTTACTTTTCTGAATTTGATTTGCTAAAGTATAAAGTTGTATTTATTTTACTACTGCGTATTTATTCGAATATAGTCCCCGTCGATTCTAAAAGTAACATCCCAAATTCTAAACAAGTTTTTGTGAAAAAATAAATAATGTTGAACGGTTAATATTTACGAATTAAAAATTTTTTTTTTTTAATGAGGACTAATAAAACAAATGAATTATTTTTTTTTTAATTAACCTGTATTAAAAAATTTATATACTTTCATGAACCTGTAATTGCAGTAACATTAGAGAGTATCGGGGCTCAACTTCCTCCATCAACGAATTTTCTACCTTCGATTCTAAGCTATACCCACTTTTCCTTGCAGTGGCACTGGAAGAAAATGTGTTTAGATTCGAATAAATATGGTAATTTAAACGCATATCAACATTTTTACATTACTCTAAGTCATTTAGACTATCAAAGGTTACTTTTGATTAGCATGCAAGTTGTGCTTATAAAAGAAACACAAGCAATATAAAAACAAAATTAAGTCAATTCCTACTTGGGTCAACAAAAAAAATTTATTTTAATTACTTTTGGTAAATAATAACCAATTAATATAAATATGTATATGCATAGCACAGAATCACAATATTAAGTGACGAAAGCGTTTTCCTTGAAAATGTTTCCTTTCCTTTCTATATGGTGTTGGATTATTATTTCTGTTTGTTACTATTCATTCATTAATTAAATTTAGTTATTCCAATCAAAATATAGCAAGAAATCGCAGTTTTAGAAATTAGGCCTCAGGCGAGATTCGACCCCACAATCGTTGGATTAGAAGTCCAACCGCGCTATCCATTGCGCTACCAGGACACAACGAACAATTTTCCTTTTATATATGGTGTTGGACTATTATTTTTTTGTTTGCTTCTATTTATTCATTAATTTAATAAATTAATGAATTAATATTTGAAAAACTGAATTAACATGAAGTGTCTCCACTAAAGTTTAAAAAACGTATTTGTACTTAAGTGAATGCATAAAAAGTATTTTTATTAACAATTGAAAATTTGAGCAAGATACATTTAGAGAGAGAGTGTTAACTAATAGTAGAAATTGAAAAAGAGCAACGGATTATATATATATATATATATATATATATATATATATATATATATAATAATATAAAATAAATAGATGACACATAACATTTTATTTACATACATAATAGATATCAATTATACTTAGATATTCTTCATACCTCTGATTCAATAGTTATAAACAGAATTTTTTATAAATAACAAAAAATGTTAATGAAAGTATTGAAAAAAAATGAACAATAATTCACAAATAAGATTAAACACATCTAATGAAGATCCAAAGATAAAATATTATGAAACATTTAATCTGCAGAATTCTGGACTAACTCATCTTCTCATCGAGCATTCCATACTGTAATTTGTCTCTGCAAGTAAGTAATCTTCTGTTAGGAACATCATTGAATTAAGTTCAAGCATGCTTGAGGATGGCAAAGCTTCTCCGTACTCTTCAGGCAAAATCTCTGGAGTTTATGACGATATAAGTTTTCAGACTTGAATTTATAGAATAACAATCTAAAAGTTAAATTTAAATCAATCATAATAATACAAATTAGCAATATTACAAATACATTGCAAGTATAGTTCTTTTACTTTGCAAAGTTAAATTCTTTCGTCTGTATAGTTGTTTTCTATAGAAGGGTGTTTTTAGAGGTATAGAATTTTAAATTGCAATAAAACAACGATGTATTATTCGATTGACACTTTTTTTTTTTATACGAAGATAATCTTGTGGCATTATATTTTAAATATGATTTCTGGCATGGAACTGCCACGGCTAAGCTCGGATGCTGAGTCAATCTGGACGTCAATTTTCGATGACTTTTTTCCAGCATTTGTGGCCGTATATCGGCAATAACACGGCAGATGTTGTCTTCCAATGGTCCAGCGTTTGTGGCTTATCCACATAGACCAATGAGCTTTGTACAAAAAAATAGTCTAGCGGTGTTAAATCCTGCAAGATCAGGAGGCCAATTCTTTACTGGAGTTCAAAACGTGAAATTAGGCGGTTACCAAACGTGTCTTTCAATAAATCGATTGTAATCACGAAGGCTGTTGTGTTTGTTGCGCCATCTTTTTGGAACACTGGCTCTGGACATCATGATTGTTCAATTCAGGAATGAAAAAGTTAATTAATCATGGCTCTATACCGATCACCATTGATTCTAACGTTGTGGCCATCATCGTTTTTGAAAAGTTCGGACCAATGATTCCACCAGCCCATAAAAAGCGCCCAAACGATCAGTTTTCTGGATGTAACGGTGTTTCGACATACACTTATGGATAGTTTGCTCCCAAATGCGGCAGTTTTGTTTGTTGACGTAGCCATTCAACCAGAAGTGCGCTTCATCGCTAAACAAAAATTCGTTTATGAAAATCAGGAACAACGACAATATCGTTTTTTGGGCCCATTCAAGGCAGGAATCTACGCTTTTGCTTGATCATATTTAAATGTAATGCCAGATTATCTTTCGAATAAAAATTCCTATCAGTCGAAGATAATACATGGTTGTTTATTGCAATTTAAGTTCTATACCTCTAAAAAAACACCTATATTACTTCAAGTTGTAGTTTACTTTTTGTGTAGTTCTCTTCCACGATTGAGAGTTAATAAAATATATTTAGTTAAGTATATATAAAAAAATAGATATTTAGTTTTTTAGAACTTGCTTTTTAGGATTTTTCATGAATATTTCAGGTTGTAATATTTAAGTTTCTGATTTCATACGAACACTGAAACTCTACAAAGGTGTGCAAAATTAGAAATTTTTCAGAAATTGAATTTTCAAAAACTGATGGACAGATTTCGAAGAGAATTTTGGTGTGAATATACAATTATAACAATAAAGAGATGAATTCTTAAAAGTCATTTTTATATATGTACGCATAATTATCAGTAAAAGCTCAAAGTGAAGGATACCTAAAATCCCCGTTGTGAACATGAGTCACGCAGCTTGACGGACTGCAGGAAAGAAGGCATCTGATGAGCTCCTGAGGCAATCCCATTCGACTCTTATAAGAGGCGGTTTATAAAAGCTCTGGGATGATTCTCAAAGGGAAATGGTTAGATGCAAATTGCTTTTGCAGGGGTATTACACATGCTGTATGGGGTTACGATCAGGGAGATCTGGTTGAACTCAGATGTTCAAACGGTAATTATCCAATCAATTTCAGATAATTGTTGACCAATCGAGGCTTTATCTGGACGAGTGTTGTCATCCCTTAACAGAATTCAAATATTGGGTTCTAAGATCTTCTCTGGAGTTCACAGCGTGGCTGCGGTAACCAAGTGGTCAAGGTATCCAATCGTGGCGTACTTGCTCTTGTCGGGTTCGAGCCCAGTACCACTAAAGACAGCCGTGTAGGGGAGCAATGCACGTTAAATCTGTCGAGGAACTTAAACGCCCTCCCGTTGGTGTGGGATGGTAGTTAGGAGAGTACCAGCTCAGGTGTCGTCCACGTCACTTGACCATAGTTCAAATTAAAGTGATCCGTCGCCAAAAGCCCTCGTGTTGCTGAACAGTGGGGCGTTAATATTCACTCCTCTCTCCCTGGATTTCTTAGCAGTCAGGAAGCCTTTGCCAATAAACCATTGCACCTTCATTTTATATAATTATTCTTAATGAGAAAGGATGGTATAGGATCCTATACTTTTTCCATCAACTGTGTCAGAATTAGCGAAGCAGGCAGGAGCTCGATTTATCTGTAAAAATCGCGTTTCCCCACTAAAGGCTGGTTCAAAGCGTAATATTTGTCTGCACAAAGGGTGTATATACCACCGTATCAGCTGTATCAATGATGCGGGGGCTCCCAGCAACAAGGGGGGCGCAACATGTGTAATTACAGATCCACTAACAAGATTCTCATATCTAAAAAATGCCCCGAAGAGGTTTGATACAGGGTCCACTCGGAGCTAGCTACGCCAGTGTGTCACCATGCTAAATGCGCCCTCTTGTGTAAGGTAGTGAGCAGGTCTTTTGGTCTAGTCTTCTCTCGCTGATGTCTACTTGCAATTTGGAAACCATAATGCTCTGATTCTAGTGGCAGGGTACAATTCTCGAAGAGGAAGCTGTGCATGCCTGTGTCTTCCCCTTTAAGTGCCAAATAGTGATCCCTCATTCTTCGTTGTGGATCTTGAGTCGACCTTGTTGAGATCTTCTAAAAATAGAACAGAATGTCCTGAAATCCCGTTTTCAAATTTAAAACGACATTTGGGTTACATTGCTCTGTAATGTAATGTCTATTTTAAGTCTGTGGTCTGCGCATATGATTGACCTGCCTCCAATCGACCGACAATTTCATCTCGTTCCGTCACCTATATGTTCTTCGCGGCTACCATTTGAAGGTGACTGCCTACCTTCAGACCCATTTTTTATAAGCATTTTTTTTTTTTTAAACAAATTGAGTGTTTTTAGGAAGAAAAAAAATAAAAATATATGTAAAAACATAAAATTTTAAATAAATATTGTACTTTTGAAAAATCGGTTGTTTCAAGGACATTTTACCAAATTCATGCTAAAACAGGTAACTTACTCTGTATAAGTTTCTAATACAATGATCATAATTTTCTTAAAGCACACAACATTCGTATTATGGTTTTATTCAAAATGAACGAAAATCTAAGATAAATATTAAAATGCAAAAAAAAAAAAAAACTACAGACAATTATACATTATAATATGAAAATTTTGATATTTTTAAAGTTTTTCTTTATAAAAACTACCCTAAATAAAAAATATTTAACTTATAACAAAACTTTTAGTCCACTTTATGAAAAATAGTATAATAAAAATTCCCACAAATTTTCAAAACATTATCTGGTTTCGTTCTTAAGATATCACGTATCTGGTAAAGAGTTTCTTCCGAAAACATAATTTTGAGAAAAACTCGTTTAAAGTTTTATCTTACTGTCCTTTTGCAGAGAGTGATTTTTTTTAAATCACTATAACTTTATTTCTATTTCGCGTAAAGGAAAAAAAACTGTTTTGGAAAGAAAAATGTTCGAACTATAAGATTTTGAAATGAAAAAAAAAATGCCTTTTGTAGACGGAAAATGACATTTTCAAGGTAGGCA
This sequence comes from Trichonephila clavipes, assembly GCA_019973935.1. Taxonomy (NCBI): domain Eukaryota; kingdom Metazoa; phylum Arthropoda; class Arachnida; order Araneae; family Nephilidae; genus Trichonephila; species Trichonephila clavipes. The sequence continues at coordinate 213,405 of BMAU01021267.1, forward strand.
GTCATCTTAACCTGATGGCTTATAGATTTATCTAATAGATTCTAAAGATTTTACCTAATCATCGACAACCATTCGTGTGTTTATATCTCTTCCACAGTCACAGCTTTGCAAATATGCGCTTATACACTTACATAATCGATTCTGAATACTTGTGTAATTCTTTAGTGGCTTAATTAGTATCTGGTTCAGTATTGTGTGTTTTTGTAAAATAGACATAGTTTTAAAATTGTCTTAAGTTTTTTGCTGTCGGGTGTATTTACTTAGTAAAAAATAAGGCTGGACTGAATAAATAAACAAAACATGAGTAAAAGTTTTGAAAATAATTTTAAGAGACAATTAAAAATTAAATATATGTGATTTATAAAAAAATTTACTTACTCTATCTTTAATTTTCTGAGAAAATGAGGAAATTAAGTATTCATAAAGATAGTATAGTAGACCTGGTGTATTAACTAAATGTAGATGTTTTATTCTTAAACTGCAAGCGCTCTGCAATAAAAAAAATATTTTTTGAAAATAATATTTTTGTGTGGAAAATAATTTTCACACACAAAAGTCTTTCTTTTTAAAAATATTTTTAATGTAACTAAATAAATAAAATAAATATATAAATGGAATAAATTTAATTTTAAATTTTAGGTGTGATAAAATTATTTCTTCCATTTATTAATTAATAAATTCTTAAGGTCTAACAAAATTAAAAATAAATCTTTTCAAAGCTGCAAATTTAAAAATTTTCTTAATGTATTTAATCAATGATTGTAAAGTTAACTTTTTTAGAGACGTTTTTTGAATATTTTAGTAAATAATGTAGGGGATTAGATATGCACATTGTTGCATATCCCCCCCATCCATTGATAAGGGGAGCAATCCCCATTGCCGCAATAGGTGCAATAGATAACCATCTCATTATAAAAAAATCATTAAATTATAAACTGATTTTAAACTTGCTCTGTTAGTAAAATTTAAATAAAATTTCAAAACATTTTATTGGTTTAAAATGTTTAAATATTATAAAAAATGTATCAAAAAGAATTTAAAATAAAAAATACATTATTATAAGATTGTGTACTATTATTATGTACGTTATAATTGTTTACAAATATGTACTTTTAAAAGAAAGTTTCTGCAAAAAGTAAGAAATGGCAACAGCGAAGCTCATTAACGGATTAACTGGAAACACGTGATTGCATTTTTCGTGTGAATAGGACGTCAAATGAATTTGTGAACTAATTGGCTGGAAACACGTGATTGTAGTTTTCATGTGACTATGACGTCACATGAATTTAGCCTATAACCCGTAAACATTTCCTGACGAAGCATTGAGGGAGCAAATACTAAGATAATCGCTTAGAGACACTAGACTTATGAAGAAGAAGATCTCTTTGGTGTCCACCGTATTCATCCATTTCTACATACTTAAAAGTATTATATTATATCATTAGATTGCTGTAGCCATTTTTCCCATAGTAATTTATTTTTATTGAGTTAATTTCATTTAATAGAAATATAATTAATTCGTTATTGTACCGGAACTTGAAGGCAAAAATCGGAAATGGAGAAATACTTTACCATTGCTCATTTAAATTCCTTTAAACTTGAAATCCATATTCTTTTTCTGCTTATGAATGGCTAAGTAATTTCATTTCTCTATCACAAAGTCAAGCACGGAGATATTCAAGTTCTACTCAGTATTTGAAAATAATATGAAGTTATGTAATATGATGATAAACAAATTCCTGCTGTTGTCAAGTTTTCTTGCCAAAGTCATCGCCTTACGACGACTTTCCCTTTACTGAAACACTACCCTATGTTTTAATTTATGGAAAGATTTATTAGCAATGTTTTATCAAGAAAACAAATAGGATCTACAGACACAATTGCAAGATGCGTGGAGAATAACACCGAAGAATACTATCAGGGGAATCAAATATCTCTTACCTGAGATATGTCTGTCTTAGTATTCAAGTAAAATGTAGTTCAATAAGATAAAATGCCATTTTAAAATTCTTACATCTTTCCCTAATAAATTTATTCAGTAAAATTACAGTAAAGTTAATTAGGAAAAAGTTTTTTTTTTAACAGGTAAAACTTTTCCAAGAAAAAATTCATACGTTATACATAAAAAATCAAAGCGCCCCAAATGCGACCAAAAAAAACTAGATGCCGGGAAAATACGAGGAATAGAATGAGTTACAGTTTCTGAACAATTATTTTTTTTTTTTTTCTACATAGAACTGGAATTTTATAAAGTGAGAATATTTATAGGGCGCTGTCTTTGGTATTGATGTAAACTGTCACCTAGTGTTGATATAAATGGAAGAATTTCTAAATGATCCTCCGGGATTTTCCTTCTAACAAATCCTTAAATTATACAGGGCTAAATACTAATATTTTAGGATGGCCAAAGACAGTGGCGTAACGTACATCCCCGCGACTCTCGCATTGTGGTGGGGGCAGGTGTTCTAGGGGGCCCAAATCTCGACGCCAAGTACAATTTGGGCTCGGGGCCCAAAACCTGACTTTGCAGGGAGCCCTCAGTATTCTTCGTTACGTCACTGGCCGCAGGTGTCTTTGCCATCACATTCATTGTGAAGAATAAATCGAGTTATTTAGCTGGCTAATCAAGGGTATGTCAAACTTGAAGACAATTCATATTGAGATGAGCTCAGAGGATGGGCAGGAAAAGTAAGTAGAAGTAGGTCAAAAGGACTATCCATTTGGTTGTAGAATATTGTCTACGCATTGCTGATTATAAGTGGGTTATTTTTTAGTGTAAAGAACACCGATTATCCAAGGAAATGACATGCTAGTCTTAGGGGTGATGTGGTAACAAAATCCCTGCGCTGTCCTGATGGTCTTCAGACAAGTCATAAAACATTTAGAAATGAGGCTCATTGCTAAGTATTATCCGTACTCGGTCAGCGTAATTCCAAATTGATTGAGCCTTGCACCAGTGTAATCAAATGTGTTTTGTATCCAAGAATGATGGATAAGTAGCTATATTTTGACCTGAAAGTAGATTACGTTCTCTGGAAGATTGTCAGAAATCTTGCTAGTAACTTATCTGGCGAGCCACAAGTAGATGGTTGATAATCCAGTTGAATCTGACACTGTTACAGCTGATCTTAGGTCGATTTTTGTGACTTTAACAATGAAATATTTTTTTTGTTCACTCACTCGAGATAGCATCAATTTGACATACATATTGTGTGATGTTTTTGATTTTACCATTCAACCGTTTTCAATCCAATGGGCACCACATCCTCTTTTCAAAACCTGGGATTTCTTTCGACGAGGTTTTGTTACACTTAAGGTACATATTTGCAATTGACATGAAAGTGTCATTTTGATTATCAGTGATCTAAGTGAAACTAAAAGTCTATCGACACCCTATGGATTTTCTCATTTTATAATGATCAAGTTTTGGAATAAAACGTTCAATTATTCTAAGATCCTATTCTAATTGTTTCTTTATGCTTGTTAATTCTATAAATTTAATTTTTAGTTCTAGTTTTACGTGGGTGTGTTTTTGAAATTTAAAGCGAATTTAATTTCCTCTATAATTTCTTATCTTGTAACTAAGAGGAAAATATAATATCAATGCTAAAACCACAAAATTTAAACTTGATGAAGAATATTAATAGAAAAATTGATTTAACTTTGTGTATACGTTAACAATGCGTTAATTAATTTTTTTCAATCAAAGTTGTTTTTTGTAGTAGTTAACAAATGAAACAAGTTGTGTCATTATTAAACAAGCATTATTATGACGAGTACAATAAATTAATATAAACTAGTTAAAAATTTGAGAATTGAGATAATACATAGGTCAATACCATTCTTATAGAAAATAAACTCATGAAACACATTGTAGCAGACTGACATACGTGATGGGAAAATGTATCTTATTTGCTGATAAGACCATTCGTTGAAATCAATAATGGCGGTTATACCAGTTAACTGTGTCAATTGGTTTAAAAGCAAGGTTTCAGTTATTAAGAAAATCAGTTTAAGCAACTCTTCAAAAGATATGTATTCAAAATTGATCAATCCTGAAAAAAAGCAAGACAATAAGAGCATGTTATGTTTACTCATTTTTTAATCAGTTTTCTCTATAAATAGTTTTAAAACTCCTTTTAAAGCACTACTTTTGATACCAAAAATATATTTATTTCTTCTTTGTTAATATTTAATATACAACCGAGCTTATATAATGTTTTAAAAATAATATTAGTCTCAGTTTATATATATGCTTTAATTTTTTTTTTTTTTTTTTTTTTGCAAAATTGTATGCTGCACGGATTTTGTTTTCTAAAAGTAGATTTTGTGTGAAGACAACTTCAATTCAAAAAAGTAACAAGATACCTTTGGAATTAATTTTTCAAACATATCTTGATGTTACATGGAATATTGAAACAATTTGCATGTTTAATTGCCTCCCCTGAGAAATAAATAAAGTTACAATATAAATATATATATATAAGCATTCATACATTTCAGTAAGTACAGTACTTTCCCTAATGTACTCTCGAATGTATATACGAGTAGCCTCAAAAATACGCAGGGAATTGGCAGAGAAAAACATGAGATCTTCAAAAAATAGAAATAAAAAAAAAAAATTATAAATATTTTCAAGGATATTTGCAAGAAAATCTTAGAAATAATCAAAGATAATTAGTTCCAAAGGCTAATTGACATAAAATCGTTGCATCAGGATGTAATTTACACACTTTATGTGAAAAACACCTTTTTAAATCATATTATGGGAATTTCTAAAAAGTTTGTTTAAAGTTATTTTCAAAGAGCAGCTGAGTAGATATGAGGATAAGCATTAATGCAAAATTTCTTTATCAATACAAACTAATATAAATCAAAAGTAGTATAGTTTTTTACTAAATATTTTATTTTTCCTGGTCATCGTCTAAGTAATAAAGGACTAAAGTAATATAATTATTTGGAAGTATGTTTTAAAACATTCTAGAATTATGTGTATGAAAAAAATGTTATATTATGAATTACTATAACATACTACCATTTTATAACCTAAAACTGGTCACGAGTAATGCTATAGAAAATATAACATGTCGTGTATGAGCGGAGCATGTTTGAAATAAGAAAGATTTAAGGCTTTTAGCCTTTCCTTGATTTCCATATTTAAAAGAAAATCTGATCGAGTAACTTGCATGAAATACATTATATATATATATATATATATATATATATATATAATTATATATATAATATATATATATATATATATATCATAAATTTAATTCATTCTCGACAAAATTTTCTTGGAGTCCTTAAATAAACTGTAGTTGTTTTAAAATTCTGTCAATTAACATGATTTGAAAAGATTAATCTCTGCTGTTTTGGGATAATTTCAGTATTGACCTACAATCTCATTATTTTTGACGCAGAGCTTGCTATAAAAGAAACTATTTATGTGTGCTTTATTTTTTATTTTAAAATTAAAATAAAACCTAGTTACAAAAGGAGTCAAACATATTTTTAAATCTCGGGGGTTTTTGCCTCTCAAAATGTATAATGTTCAGAAAAATATCATTTTCTATATATAAACTTCACACTAGGCTTGCTTTTTAAAAGCTTTCCAGTTACGTTGGTATAACAGTTTTATAAGTCTTTTTTTGTAAATGATAAACACACTTCATAACAATTAATAGAAATTAAAAAAATGTAAATACTTACCTAATCTAAAAATAACCACGGGTGTTAAATCGTTAGGCTCATCAAAACGGAGAGCTGTAAAACGGATCCTTGTCTGAAAGAGCAGTAGAACTCGGAAGGTAGTTTTCAAAAATATCTGGATAAAGGTTTCGAATATGATAATATTTCTTTATTCTGTGGAAGCAATTTCCAGTTTGTATTTTGCCCCTCTGAGAAATCCGCAACAGAAAAATTTTTTCATCTAAACAAGGCTTGAAATCATTATTTCCTAGAATAGTAAAGTGACGAGTTGAGTAAGAGTAGATGAAATTCCTCAATACTAAACAAATGTGTTTTAACCCCTTTATCTAACGACGGTCGTTATAAGTACCATTCATTTAAAATTACATAGAATAATTATTTTTACGAATACTCTAACGATACTTAGCAGAAATATTCTTTGAAACCCACTCTTCTAAGATATACGCCAGCATAGGTTTATGATGAGTATTTTTTAGCAGGGAAGGTGAATAGATTTATAGCAGAAGTTGCGTTTCAGCTGACATTTTGATCAGGTTGCGAAGATTGTCATTTTTTGTTCCGAAAAAGTAGTTAATGTCACAAGTAAGTGTTTTTATTATATATATATATATATATATATATATATATAGTATATATATCTATATATATATATATATATATATATTATGTTAATGAAGTCCTTAGAAAACGATTTCATTATTTTATTTTTAAGTAGACAGTGTATTTAATTTAATTTTTACAGCTGAATATCTTTCATTAAGGTATCAATCAGCGTTCGGAACCGTGATTTTAAGAAGGCGCATAAATGGATAATTTTCAGTATTTTTGGGTGTCGCAGATTGAATACATGCATAAAATTGTTTTGGGACATTTTGGCAAAAAATTATTTAAATACAATATTTCGGCAAAATTAACTTAGAATAACCGTTTTTAAGTGTTTCTCCTTTTGTGAAAAAAAAATGCTTCCATTATAATAACATTTTTGCCTGTATATAGGTCAAACCTCTGTTCACGAGGCTCAACTATGATTTTTGAAATTCACATTATTTTCGGAGTTACAATCATTAGAAATAACTATCGGCGTTTCTTAAAATTTCTCCCCCTCTGTTGTCGTAAAACATGGATAAAAGCACTTTTAAGTTATGCATTTCTAAAATTCTAGTTGAGCCTCTGTACAGAGGTCACGAGCTATAGACAGGCAAAATATTATTATAATAGAAGCATTTTTCACAAAAGGAGAATATTTTTGAAAATAGGTCATTCTATGTTCATTTTTTGTCAAAATATTGTACTTAGATAATTTTTATTGTAATACTATTCTTAGCCCAAAACAACTTTATATACATTTCTAATATACAGTGACTTTAAATATGATAAATATTATCCATTTATACACTTTTGCAAATCACGGTCCCAAACGTAGTCGGATACCTTAAGTAATTAGCTCTAACGGATTAAATTTCCCTAAGTTGAGTATTTGTTTATGTATATCCTATAGTTTTCAATGTAGTGATTCAAAAGGTATTGAAAAAAAAAAAACCGCAGTAAATTTTAATACGGTAGATAAAGGGTGAAATACTCTCAAGTGTAGCTTTATATTTCGTTAAATTTTTTTAATAGAAATCTCTTAAACCAGGGGGGATTGTTTGGCTCTAGGCCCCATTGGAAAATGGAAGATACCGGGAGAGGTCACACCTTTTAAAATGATTGATTGCATTCATTCATTAATATTGTGTTTTAGAGAAGGTAAACATTGTACCAATATAGAAATCCATAAATATAAGTTTAAGGTATCCGACTACGTTCGTAACCGTGATTTTGCAAAAAGCGTATAAATGGATAATATTTATGTTATTTAGAGTGACTTAAGATTAGAAAAAATGTATATAAATTGTTTTAAGAATAATATTACAGTAAAAAAAAAAAATTATTTAAGTACAATATTTTGACAAAAACTGAACATAGAATGACCCATTTTCAAAATATTCTCCTTTGTGAGAAATGCACCTATTATAATAATATTTTGTCTATACATAGCTCAGACTCTGTACAGAGGCTCAACTAGAATTTTTGCAATATATAACTTGAAGTGGGTTCATCCATGTTTTACGACAACAGAGGAGAAATTTTAAGAAGAAAAACGCCGATAGTTATTTCCAATGATTGTAACTCCGAAATAATGTGAATTTTTCAAAAATTCTAGTTGAGCTTCTGTAGAGAGGTCTGAGCTATATACAGGCAAAATATTATTATAATAGAAGCAATTCTCACAAGAGAATTTTGAAAAAAGGTTATTCTAAGTTTATTTTTTGCCGAAATAATGTATTTAAATAATTTTTTGTCAAAATGTCCTTAAAACAATTTATACATGTATTCTAATCTGACGCTAAATATCATGAAAACTATCCATTTATGCGCTTTTTTATAGTCATGGAACCGAACGTAGTCGGATACCTTAAGACGACTTGGTACCCTAAAAATCACAAACCTATCGTTTTTTTATTTTTTCGTTTAATCTTATTCTTTTTGCATTATTATCTTTCGATTGATATATCACTTGTGTATGTCGGAAAGTTAGAAGTTGAATAAAACTTCATTTGAAAACAAATTAGGCAATTCAGCCACACCCCTTTTTAGAAAAAAAAGCTAAAAAATGCTTTATGATAAAAAATCTATTTTAGAAATAGAAATAATAACTATAAAAAGAATGTGTAGTATTAAAGCAGAATATTTCGAGGCAATACAATAATGTAATTTTTCTTCCTTGTGAGAAATGTGTGCATGTAAAATTTTAAATTAAGGCATTTTTATATTAATAATTTTATAATTTCAGTTCTTCTTCTGATATATTTTTCATACAAATGTAATACTTTAATATTATAAGAAGAAAAACAGCTAAAATTTCTGTCGTGACAGAAAAAATTTTTTTTTTAACATTTTCTTGAATTTTCATGGGCAATTAGTACTCTCTAAAAGATTTGATCATTTATAAAAATGTGTGGGTTGAAAAAATATGAAAATGCATTTATTTTAAACAAAATCGTATAAGTAATATCTTAAAGTGGTATTTTAAGTTTAATTAAGCTTACAATAATTATTTTTTCAGAATTATAAACTTTAAACCTGTTTTCTCAGTTTGTGTTTTTCAAAAACCTTAGTGCATTCAAAAATGCTACTCCTTCGACAATTATTTACCAATCACTTCCATTTTTCCTGCGTGTTAAAAAAAAGCATATAATAAAGGCCAGGGATCCGTTTGCTATAAACTGAATACTTTTTTTTTTTTTTTTTTTTTTTAAAAAATAAAATGCTTGAGACATGTTGGCTTTTTCGTTGATTTTTAGCCTGTATATCAACATTTTATTTTTTTTCCCAAAAACGAATGAAGTTATTCTAAAATCGATCCCTAAAGTTATTAAGAACATCCATAAGAATATTATAAAAAAAATTTCATGTCAAAAAATTAATTTTTACAAAGGGTAGAGTTTTTAAAATTTTCCCCATTTTCTTCAAAAATTTAAATTTTTAAAATTATTGTGAATAATATATGAAAATTTTCATCTGAAGCTGGCACATTTTTCTTGAATAGAAACATTGTATAAAATGCTAAATATAATTTTTAAATACGTAAATAAAAGTTTGCTTAAAAGGGTGCCGAGTCCCCTTAAATAAAGGAAATACTGTCACTTTTATTCAATTTATTGTTCCTAATTTCCCTATTTTCAAGGTATGGATTAAAAATGTTCTCTGAATAGGTCAGTTAAAAAATTATTAAAAAGCTTAGAACAATGATTTAATCTTATTGGCTTCTTTCAAAATACTGCTTTTTCATGCTTCCACACACTTGTTCCAGCGTTCGTATAACTGTCAAAACACTTTTGGAATCTATTTTTTGAGATGCCCATCAGTTGCTTCGTCACATTTTGATCACCTCATGTGAATCCACCAAACTATGTCCCTTCAATTTTCTTTTCAGTCATGGTAGCAGGTAAAATTCCTGTGGAGCTGTAATCGTTTGCGTTTGCTGTCTTCAGCACGACATCACAAAATCCGAAAAATGAAAATTCTCTTTGTCAGAAATGGCCTTCGGCTAATATCGCACCGAAAATGAATTCTAGATGGCTGAGTGTTTTCCTTATTAGTGCTGCCAACCCCCCCCGAAACAGGTATTTCTCCAACAACGAAAAAACACCTCCATGAATGTAGAGGACCATTCCGAGAACTTTTTGACTCTAGTAATATAACTGTAAGCGCTTTTAATTTTAGAATCAGTTTAATGAGACAAAAAAGTACCCTATCACACTCTTCCATAATTTGCTTTAAATCAGGACTGAGATCGCTTGTTGAAATTCTCATTGCAGCCAGTAAGTTTATGTCAACCAACTTGCATCTATATTTACTCTGAGTTGAGGTTTCATGCAAGAGAAAAACTTTGCTCTACAAATATATGTTGACTGAAATATGAAGAATGTTTTCTGTCTATTTGGTTTCCTGTCTGTCTTGGCGGGCCGTAAAAAAGCTATTTATTGGGCTACTATTTCCTTACCCTTGCTTTAAAGAAAATATATCACTGTAAGGAAAGAAATATTAGAATAATGTCTAGTTTTGAATTAGAAGTTCTTCTAGTGGATTAACATTAATGTTTATATTAAAGTATCTGACTACCTTAAAATTATGATTTTTTTTTAAATTGACCAATTTTTTCATGATTTTAATTTATAGGCCATCTTATTAACTTCATAAAAATACCAAGTTATTTATTTCCCATTCATTAGAACAAAAACTACAAGTGTTTTAATAAAAAGCAGATGCCATAACTTTACACAAGATGTCAAACTGTAAAAAATGCGTTTTACTCGAAGGGGTGTTATTTTCGAAAGCTCAAACGGACAAAGCGTTTTGCTCAAAAGTTATAAAAAATAATATGCTGAAATTTTTGTATAACAGTAGAAGTGTTTTATCCGTCAGATTTATCAATCACTGATTTATTACAACATTTATAGTTCTTTATGTGAATATAATCATTTGTTTTTTTCAAGTATTTTCATATAATAACTAAAATAAAAGTGCTCTAGGTTTTGTAAAAACTAAAATATCTCTTATTCTGAAAAGGTCATTTCAAAAAGGAATAGCAATGTAATACATCGAAATTGAAAATTGAGAATTTGTTCATGTACTATTTGTAATAAGAGTGGGCCCCGTTAATGTAATTTTTTGTCAATTGTTACCCATTTTTTTCCATTTTAGTAGTAAGAATTTATTTTTTCTCTTCTTAATTTTAGCCTTTTTCTCTTAAAATGTACTAAATAAATCTAAAAACCTCCAAAATCTCCTCATCTGCAATTCTTGACAAAAAAGGAAGTTGTCACAAGTACTCGGATACCTTGTCGTTCTTTGAAACTAACAAGATCTTTTTGGTAGTCATTCTGAGTCATGGTTATATAAGAACGAGGTTGACACCATAATTGAAATACACTGTCACACTTTCTCAACACGTCAACGTGATGTCTTTGAAGCATGACAGATTTAACTATACAACAACCCCTCAACACGGTGGTCTTCAGTAACACTAGACCAAAAATTCACGATTCGGCAGAAAAATGCTAGGTGCAAGTTAATGACCTTGAAATTTTAATTGAAATTACCATCAAATTTCCATGGAATCGTCGTATTAAACGAAGAATACATTTAAATTGAATTACACTCGAATGCATTTAAAAGTTTCACATGAGAGAGAAATTTTGAGAGAGAGAACTAGGCATTAATTTAAATAAGATCCTCCTCACTTGATTATCATTTGGAATTTCAAAATTAAATAATTTGTTGTATAGTAAATGCATATAAAATATACTGTTCATTACTACGTATCATAAGTAAATTTTACTAATGTTACGAAGATTGAAAATTACCAAGTTTTGCATTCTTGAGTTAATTTCAAAGATATGTTACGTCGTTAAAAATAATATGTACATACATAATCAGTATTTGAACTTATTTTAGGTAATTATTTTCAATTCTATAATGTTATGCTCCATTTATTTCATTTCGAACATATTTTTTTTAAAAAATTAAATTTATATATTTTTTCTTGTTGAAAAATTTTAGCCCCCCCCCAAAAAAGCTATCAAATAATTATCTAAGAGTATATATCTACTTTTATAACTTAACAAAATACAAGGAGTTAGAGGAAACTTGATGTTTATCGATATATAATGATATGACTTGTGAGAGTGATTCTTACCAGAAAGTCTATCTCTAAAACTTTTTAAGCATTCTAATCGAGTTTTCGGTGTTTCATTTTTGCTGTTTTCTGATACTTTCAAAAGTTCATCATCAAGCTGATAGTCAGAAAAATCAAACCTTCGTAGTTGCGTATTCATTATTTAACGAGTCTCTGGAGAACTGATAACTAATTAGTACACTTAAAATTACAGATCAATACATTGAAATATAAAAATCTGTTACTTATTAATGAAATATCAAGTAATATATATATATTCAATTGTTTTTGAAATGATAAACAAATTCTGATAAAAGTTTATACATTTTTATATTAACTTGATATTAAAAATTAATTAAACTGTTTTTAGAAATAAAGACATTAAAAGAATCTTTAATAACTAAAGTGTTAAGCGAAAGTTCACACACACATTATATATACATAATCATTATAAGCATATACTAATTTACCATAAATCTAAATAATAAATAGAAATTTATAGCGACTAAATAGGTCAAAGAGAAATAGTTACGACAACCTTATAAATTAACCTTATAAACTCTCATTATAGGGTTAAACACAGTTTTAAGTTCAGTCATCTTTTTCCCCTACATCTTCCTCTATTCAACTTAGCTAAGGGATAGAAAAGTGCGAGAATAAATTTATACTAATACCCTAGGATTACAAATATAAGGCCATGGGTAGCCTAGTGGTTAGAGCATCCGATTCCAGACCCGGAAGGCCTGGGTTCGATGCTCGATGCCACCAAATACCCTCCGGTACACGGAGTACGTGCTCGTTAAATCAGTGGGTCCGTAGTCTTGTGGGCTGAGTCACGAGCGCTGTACGATTCGCTCATTTCCCCGCATGAGTTTAGGGAAACGTCGACCTACGAGAGTACGATTGTTTAATGTTCGCCATCGGTCTGCATGTCTTGCCTGGATAAGAGAGCACAGAGACTGTAGTGTAGAGGAATGGAAACCAGTAGCATGGAGGCATGAATCTCGATTCTAACTATTTAACGCCGACGGAGGCTGAGAATCTGACGTCAGGCTCACGAAGCCGTGGATCCTGCATACCAAGTTAGTACTGTACAATGATATGGGGGTTCAATCATAGTCTGGAGTGTGTGACGGGGCTTTATCGCGTCTTCTATTAAAAACCTCTTGGGAAATCTTTGGGGCCATAGAATGTCAATTTTTTCCAACCAACTCAAAGAAGAGAACGCGATTATGCAGATTAGGAATTGTGTGTATATATTGGAGCTTTTTAGTATTCGCGTGAAGTTCTATGAGTAGGTCTAATAGTGCTAGCGAAATTCTAAGAAAAGAGTTCTAAGGGAGTTCAATCTTTCATCCTCTCAAACTTAGGTCGCGTGGTTGAAGAGATGATACCCACAGCCCGTGGGTTATCACAAGTGTTTCTTCGTGGCACTGTTTGGGATCTTTTGCTGCATGTATCAACCTCCCTCAACGCAATTTGGTACGTTGATCTGCCGAGGAATCTGCGAGAATTTATTTTCGGGCATTTGGGTTCGAAGAACCCTTAATCCCGTATCTGGCAAAAAGTCTATTTTCAGCATGGCAACACGTTTAGTTTTTATGTTGAGACGGGAAACATTGCGATTGGACGAGCGGCAGCAGGCCGGTAGGCGAGGCTTCGAGGCATGGATCTTGAAGCATCTCGAAGAATTTTTGAAGTGAGAATCAGACTGGAAGAGCGTGTCTTCCTATTGGCTGTTGTTGGAAAAATGAGGATAATGGCTCAGGGAAAATGGCTGCCCATGTGGGAGGTGTGAGTGTGAGTGGTGTAGTGACGGGGATGTCCAGTAGGAGCGAAAATTTATGAGGTAGAAAAGAAAGCAGCCGGGTGGTTTGCGAGGTGGTCACCCTCCTGTGCATTGACCGCTTTCGGTGTTGCTGAAAAATAATCTAGAGCAGTGTTTCTCAAACTGTGGGGCGCGCCCAGGGGGCGCGATAACTCAATAGAGGGGTCGCGAGCATATCGAAAATAAAGATTTAAAAAAATAATTAATTTACTGGAATGAATTAAATCAAAATACTTTCAGACATAATAAAAAATGCACTTTTACTCTGATATAAGTTATAGGCGATAAATCAAAAAATACTGCTTGAATACTTAATTAGCTATCTTTGATCCTATAACCAAATAAAAAATATTTTATTTAATTTGCTGTAATCCCATGATGAGAGAGTTTTTATTACTTTTTCTTTTTTAAACTAACATTCTACTCTTCAGAGAAAAAACAGATCCCAGATCCAGAATCGAAAAAAATTTAGGAACATAAGAAATTCATCACTGTCATTATTTTTTGAAATACTGCACATTATAGCTGTAATTTGTTTTTTGACCTTCTAAGTTATTGGTACAGTTAGTTATGACCCTTCTCTTATGTGTTTATTTCTCATTTAAGGAAGTTGTAGTAATGTATTTCTCTGTTGCGCTTTTTTCCATGCAAAACAGTTTTTATGATATTTGTAAAACCACGGAGAGCACACACTTTGATGGATTACTTGGCCAAGACTTAGACCAAGATGAGTATTTTTCAAACATATAAAGCAAAACAATTGTTTTTAGCAGTAACATGCATATTATCATAATGAATACACTTTTACCCGGAAGTGGTCACGCGGGACACACAGATCACGAAATTGTTAATTCTGGCAAAACTGTTTATTTGTTACTAAAGAAAATTGAAAAGTCCATGAAAGTAGAGTAAAGTAAACTTTCTCTTAATTAAATTATTCTCCCTGGAATCACGATTTGTATCGTGTACAATAAAATAATTATTAAAAAAAAAGATTGGGGGTGACTCAATAACCCTGCTCGCCCATATCGAGTGCGCGCCTGCTCCCCAGTCTTGTTGCTTTAGTCTTTTGAAGTCTGTTTGTTGAAGTCTTTTTGCTTTTAAATATTAAAAAAATAATACAATAATTCTTCATCGGAATTTTATATCATTGTTCATTATTTAACATCAATTATAAAAGCTAATTCTGTGAGGCTTAAAATTAAAATTCTCTTAAAAACTAATTATAATTTGAGCAATCATTTAAAAACATTTTTACAATTTGTAAACATTGTCACGCATTTGGCGTTACTCTCCTTACAATACAGCTATTATATCAATAATGTTTTATTTTTCTTACAAATGAACTCCTGCAAAGAGCGGGCACTTCGGCCGGTATACTTTAATGTATCAGTGTTGCACAGAGTATTTTGTAACTAATTAATTAATACCAAATTAAGAACTAGTTTAATAAATATTAATGCTTTCCATGGGCTTGTCTTGTAAAGCAAAGTTTTTATAAGGAATGCTTATGATTAGAAATCGATCCTCTGAATTATTTTTTTCTATATTTAGCAGATATCCATATTTTCTCTTCTAAGCAGTCGCCGCATTTTTCCAATATGTTCAATTTAAAAAAATTAGAGACAGGAAAAAAATAACATAATAATTATCCTATTACTTAATTAATTAATTTTTTGCTTAAAAGAGTAGAATTCAAAATTTAATACTTATGTTATTAATTTGTATGGTTTATAATTAAGATCTCGTATTGTAGCTTTAGCGTCAAAGTGCATTATTATTGCATTTAGTGCATTATTAATGTATAAGGGGGCGCGATAAAAATTATGATTGAAAAGGGGGCGCCAGTATTGAAAGTTTGAGAAGCACTGATCTAGAGTATGGCGAGCGCTTAGTGCACTCAGCAATGGGCGGAGATGTAAAAGTTAAAAATAATGCAAGACAAACATGACAAAAAATAGAAGAGTGATATACAGAGATAATTAGAAATTATTTCATTGCTAGGGAGGATTATATGAGTCCAGGAGAATACTTCTGGGTCGCTTCCTCTTAGTGCGAGCAGTATAATTTTTCTAAATTTTGCATATTAATATTTTCAGAGCTATTTAGAGAGTTAAAGAAATTTTTGGTTAAACTTTGGATGTGCGATTTAAAGAAGGTATTTTAATTGCATTGCGAATTTCGTCGTTTCCTCGCGTACCTACAGGCACCGACGATCATTCTAATTACAGTATTTTTAAGCAACATCCAAGATATTGATGTTTATCTTTACAGCATAACCCCATACAGAACATCCGTATGACATGATTGGACGCAATATGGCTGTGTAGAGAAGAGAACTGCTGGGTGATCACATCTATCCATTTATGCTGTTCTGTTTTTCCCGCACGGCAATGGAATTTTCCAGCTAAAGATAACTGTACCTTTCACAAGTCTAAGTTGGGTACTGGCTGGTTGGATCAGCATTCCTCTGACTTTTCTGTCATAAATTGGCCCCCTTGAAACCCATACTTAAATAATACTATTGAGCATCTTTGGGATGTTATGGAAAACAGCATGAAAGACCATCACACAGCATCAACGAACCTACTGAATTATGGACACAGCTTTAATAACATATTTGGCAAATCATTTTCGTGGAACGTTTCCAGAAACTTGTTAAATTTATACCTCATCGTGAGGCAGCCGTTATCAAGGCCAGAGGCGACCCAACCCGTTATTGAAGCCACAGGTAGGTATCCATATTTCATTGGCACTTCAGTGTATAAGTAAAATAAAGTCGAATCCCTATTTAACGAAATCATTAAATAACGAAAAAAAATCCGTTATATGAAAATACCGTTAAATAGAGATTCATCATTTAATATACTTTAAAAAAAAAATCATGTGAAAAATTTTTCAATTCATAAACACGATATATTATTTTAAGTATTTATTCGCACTTTTTTTTGAAAATTAATATCTATTCCTTTAATCAAATCTTATCTACAAAAAGAAATCTGCAAAGGAAAGCAAGGAAAAAAACATTTTCTAGGAATACTTCCTGTGTATATATATATTCAACTTTTAAAAATAATTTTTATATTAAAAATTAATGAATTTTTTAACGTCATTTTCTAATTGTAAGCCTACAAGTAACGCCTTTAAACATACAATACTTTATAACCAGTAATTTTAAGCATGTACCACCACATGCTTCATTAAATTTAATTACTGTTATGTTGTTACTAATGCCACCTGATCGGCAAAGGCCAGATCAAGGCCCACGAAATTCATCATGGTAAAGGGCTAAGTTACGCCTGTCATTATCAGCTTTGAGCACCATACAGGTGACATAACGATTTAGCTTAGTTTCACATGAATTTTAAGGGGGAACACACTGGGGGGTGGTCAGGGGACTCCCACCTATCTTCCTTTTCCACCAACTCACGAGAGACCTTTGCAACTTGACGGCTGTTTGGGCGCCCCCATGCGGCGAAGGCACAATACATTAACAAACATCCATGTCTTCTCCGAGATTCGAAACCAGTCCCAACGGCACCGCAGTTGGCCTCACCAAATAATTTATACCGATGGATGACAAATTCCTAATTACTGATAAAATTTATTAATTTTATTTGAGTGTTTTGTTTGAAAAATTGCGCAATTTTATTCTATAGGCGAGATAGACACCTGGTAAAAAACCAGTTCACATTCATTGATCACCATAAAAATGTGCTAAAAAGAGAGAAAATATTTGAAAAATGTCCTGAAATATTTTCTTTGTGACAACAAAAAATTGAATCACAAAAGAAAAAAAAGTTCACTAAGTAAAAAATGCACTCCGCTATTTGGCGGTTATTCTGCAAAGAAAAAGCAAAATGTTCTTGGTTTTCAGAAATAAATTCGCAAAAAGAGAAATTCACAAAACAGAAATTGTTATATGGAGATTCAACTGTATAGTAAATTTTTGGAAAACCAACCTACCAACCAAGGAAAACTGTTTCTCAATACTTTAAATCAAATCATAATTTTATCGAAGCAAACATGAAAAACTATAAAAAATTTAAAAGATATACAGTGAAATACTTTTAATACGAAAACGGTTGACGAAATATAGGTTAACGTGAACTAATATAACGGTCCCCACTAACTATTACGTAGTTTCATGCGTTTTAACACGAAACGAAAATCTTTTAACACGAAACAATTTCCCTTCTGGGAATGAACAAAATGTGGAAATACCAGTGATTTAGAGGGTAGTGAAAGGAAAAAGACACACACACGCACACACACATACACATACACACACACATACACACACACATACACACACATACAGACTCATCAAGACTCGAGTAGTTTACTTCCATTTATCTATAATCATGTACAAATTGAATATAATTTTCAGATCTTTTTTTTTAATAACATTTTTACTTTCCAGAATAAAAAAAAATATATACATCAATCCATATTTTCCGTTTACCTTACGTGATTTAAAGTCCACTGTAAGTATTATTAAATAAAAAAATTAAAAGAGGTTACACAAAAAAGAGTTTTTAATACATTTCAAATCCGAGATGACTGAAAAACTGCGTGTTTTTATTTCTTTTCCTTGTGAATACTTACTTAATTTATATTTTCTTCACATTCTTTCTTAATATAACACTTTTAATACTTTAATAATTTTTTAATTTGATAATTTTGAATGAAAGTTACTAATAGTTTATTGTTTACTTTGTGCATGAAATAAAGATTCTGTTTCTCAATTATTCTAATTTTGCTGTTTAAGATCCTTCTTTTTATGTCTTATCAAACTATTATTATTTTTAATTATTTTAAATCGATAGTGATAGGAAAGGAATTGACATTTGTTTTTGTTTTGAAAAAAATATGCATGTTAAAAATTTTTTAATGTGATTTAAGAACGTTGATTCGATTTTACGTTATAATTCGTTGAAATTCATTATCTTAATCGTAATGATACTTTCATCGTTTGTGCATTTAATAACCTTCCGTAGCTGTATTTATGTTATACGAAAAGAAAATTCATCGGTGGAAAGTTGAAACTTTATTCACATAACATGTGTGTATTGAGTATATATTACAGTTCATAATGATATCACAATTCGTAATAAATTCATGATGTATGGTTAATCATGAACAAAATAAACTCATAATTTATAATAAATTCATAATCATAGTTAATTCATAAGCAAAATAAATTCCTATTTATTAGTAAATTTAAAATTCATAAGCAAAATAAATTCCTATTTCCTAGTAAATTTATATTTCATATTATATACTCATATATAAACTCATGAAGCAAATAAACTCATAATTTACAATAAATTCATGTAGCAAATAAACTCGTAATTCATAGTTAATTCATAAGCGAAATAAATTCATAAACAAAATGAATTCATAAATCCTAATAAATTTATAATTAATAATAAATTCATAATTCATGGTTAGCTCATAGTTAATTCATAATTCATACTTGATTGAAAAACAAAATAAATTTATAGTTATGTCGTAAGTGAAGTAACTTCATAATTCATAATAAATTCGTATTTCATCATAAATTCATATTCAAAGTAAATTCATATTCAAAGTAAATTTATCAACAAAATAAATTCATAAACAAAATTAATTCATAAATCCTAATAAATTTAAAATTAATAATTCATAGACATGTCATAAGTGAAGTAGCTTCATACTTAATAGTAAAGTCATAATTTGTCGTTTATTAATTGTTCATCGTTAATTTATAAGCAAAATAATCTTAATTCATGCTTAATTCATAAGCAAAATAAATTCATGTCTCATAGTTAATTCTTAAACAAAATAAATTTGTAGTTCAAAATAAATTCATAAAACATATTATCAACGTGAACCTTTTTCATTGTTATTACAGATTATATTATTTACATACAACGATATTTTGAAATTCATTTAAAAAAAAGTATATTTATTTTTAACTTTAAATCTATTTTTCGTGTATTGAATAAGGGAAAAAAACTTGCTGAAATGCTGAATTTTAGAGTACTTTTTAAAATTGTGCAATATCAGTGTTGTACGGAATTACTTTCTATCTTTGTAACCTATTTAAAAACTGAAATACTACTAAAAAATTAACTAAACTTTGGATGCATGAAACCTCATATATATACTTTAGAAGTATTCCAATGTCTTAAGAACCTATACGTTTCTTGATTCTGAATTGATTTTAATTTCGCATTCAGCCTAAAATGGAAATAAAACCAGTACATGATGCTACTTATGGACAAACATATAAACTAGATTACAAAGGAAATATAATGTTTTGAAAATTTGGGAATATATAACATTAAAAAATAATTTACAAATTAGAAAAAAAAATCAGAACAACAAAAAAAATAATCTAAAAATGAAGTTTTCAAAATAGTCATCTGTTAAAGTAACTTTACAAAATAAATATACCTGTTCTTTGTTTGTAAATTTTTCCAAGGTTATTTTCGAAAATACTTGTAGATTTCTAGCATCTTAAAGGTATTTCATGTTAGAGAAATTACGAACAATTTTAGATTAAAATAACTTTTTTATTTCCTAGGACTTCGACAGAAATAAATAACTTTTCAGTATATTTCACTCATTCTTATCAAAAACTCTTTTATCTTTTTTAAGATAATTGATTTATCAAATCATTGTGCTCTAGTTCCGATAACATTTAAGTTTAAAAAGGAGTTTGGTTGTTTGAAATGTTATGGAAATTTTCTATTCAACTTTTATTGTGATTCATAATGCGTTGAAAAAAATTAGTAAAATTTTGATTGAAACTTAAAAAGTAAATGTAACGGAAAGAAATAAAATAACTATCTAAAATTTAATTTTGCAGAATGCATAATTATCAGGAATATATATTTTTCTGTTCCATGTTTATATATATATATATATATATATATATATATATATATAAATACCGGTACCCCATAAGTCCGTAAATATTTAAAAATGCATAAAAATTTAACGAATTGATGTATTTGAATACGGTTTGTGGAAAAATCATTCCAGTGAAGGAGGATTTTTTTTGGTTGAAAAAAAAATTATTTACATTGTCCTTCGGTAGATGGTGCTGTACTCAAGCAAATCTCGGAAAATATGCAAATCAGTCTTATAAAATGCCGGAAGTTATTTTGAATCCCTTTTTCTTTGAAGAAACTTGTGCAAGGTTAGACTGGAAGAGATGTTCAGTCAATGAGAAATGTTTCCTAAAAATACTAGGAGATGAGTGATAGCGTGCTTGTAGGAACATAATGTCCTTGACAAGGTGATATTTAGGCAAGACGGTGCACCTCCTCATATTACCACTGAAGTGAAATAGTTTCTGAAAAAAAAAACGTTCACTGACGGACGAGTACTCAGCTGTCACTTTACACATGTATGGCCAACTTGCTCACTGGACTTAGCAGCCGTTAATTTTTGGATCTGGGGTTACGTTAAATCCTGAGTTAGTCACAATAGACCATCTTCTTTGCCGGAGTTGAAGGATGCTATTCGCCATGAATTTTCCTGCATCCAACCGGAAATGCTACATACTGTAGTGAACGGTGTTATCACTCGCTTGTAAACACTTTGTGATGATGGAGGACTCGTAGGAGAACAAGTACGCTAGCGTTGTGGAA